>RJWK010034641.1:0-22570 GCA_004363435.1 Platanista minor | reverse complement strand
GCGTTCCGCAAAAAAAAAAAAAAAAAAGGAAAAAAGAAAAAAAAAATCATGTTAATATATATGTAATTATTTATGTTTCCAATCTTCTATTTTGGGATGTTTAGATTGTGTCACATGGTGTTTTCATTGCTACAAATAAGATTACAAGTAACATTTCTGTCCACATTTCTGACCATTTCCTTGACAAATTCCTAGAGGAGGAAGCGCTAGCTTCAAGAATATGAACATCTTTCCTGTTTATGACATATCCTGCCAAAGTGCTTTTCAAAATACCCTCTTCCAGGGGTGTATGAGACTGTACTACGCCTTTGCCATCAATGGTTATTAGTTTTTAAAAAAAACTTTGTTGTTTGATAAGCAAAAATTAGCACCTCGTATTTGATTATTAGTAAGATTTAATATTTTGTACTTTCTTTTGAGATTTTTCCAAGTCTTTTATTGATTTTGATGTTTTTCATCAATTCATCTAATATTAAGATTATGAATTTGAGAAAGTTATCCATCTGCTTTCTAAATTTTGCCTGATGTCTTGATTCTAGAAGTTTAACTTCTATACAGCCAAAGGCTGTGCCACTGTGATTTTTCTCCAAAGTCCTTCCCTCCCAGTCAAATATTCACCTACATTTTCTTCCAGTTCTATGGTTTCACTGTTTATATTTAACTTTTAAATGCACCTGGAAGCTAATCTGTATTTTCAACTTAACCTGCAGAATGTTCCAAACTAAAAATACTGGATCACACTGGCAAAATTATAGAAATATCATGAATTTTAAGGTTTCCTGAGAGCAACATTAATTATTTTTGCAAATGTTACTTACTTTAAAGCAATATTTTACAGAGTAAAAAAAAAAAAAAAAAAAAACTATTTCTTTAAAACAAAGCAAATTGGAGGGGAGGGAGAAAAAAATGGCAGTGGGGCAGGAGATCTATTTTGGTTTAAAAATCCAAATTAATAAATATTTAAGAGTACTAACTACTATAGTTGGTCTTGATGATCGTTTTGGTCGATGATTAAGTAGTATATCAACAGCTCCCACTACTTCAGAGTCGATTGCCACCAAAAGTGCATCTGCAGACTTTAAAAAAAAAAAAAAGGTTAAAAATGAAAATGGAGGATAAAAAGGTAAACTATTTATTTTTACTAATTCATAAAGAAAACTATTTTTTTAAAATTTAAACTGTATTATATACAGTAATACTGAATTTTTTAAAATTTAGACTGTCCAAATAGTACATTTGCTAGCCTTGGCAGTACTTCAGTGTACCACAACACACATATTTTGGTCCTGGTTTCACTGAATGAGCTGGTAAAATAATGAATGCTTGATAGTGGGGTTTATTAATGAAACAGTGCTGATCTATGCAGTATTAGTTGATATGTTACTTTTTTCAAGATATTTACTCTCGAGTTTTGGACCAAAAGAATCTTCATCACTCCAAATCTATAAAAGAAATTGCCAAGAACAATTACTACAGGTAAAGGATTGTTTTCTGTTTGATAAAAATGATAATCAATGCAACCATGAGGCTAGGGGACAATGAAAAATATGTTAACAGAAGGCGGAGCCCCTCTGTTCTCATCTTTAAAGCACACATGGCTGACTGAAATGGCACAAATATGGCATTAATATTAGCAATCTTTTTCTTTTTTTTGGTGGCGCCACACTGATTGCGGGAACTTAGTTCGCTGACCAGGGATCGAACCCAGGCCACAGCAGTGAAAGCGCCAAGTCCTAACCACTGGACCACCAGGAAATTCCCAACATTAGCTATCTTATCAAGTAAAAATCACAAAGAACTAGGATATCAATGTCCTTAGAGACAAGCGGGAGAATTGACTTTATAGTTTTACTCCCAAACTATAGGTCGTTTTGAAGCTCCAACTCTGACAGGAGGAAAAAGTAAATAAACAGAAGCTGAGGAAATGGAGATGTTTCAACTTTTCAATATAACAAACTCTTCAGTCCTATTGTGATACTTGGCAAGTAAGACATCAGGTTTGGGGTTTCTTTTTGTTTTGCTTTGTTTTGTTTTTTTAAGGAAAACCATAAAGGCAGAAGCAAAAAGTGGGGATAGGTAATGATTTAATCTAAGAAAATACCATGATTACTTAAAAATGTACCCTGTACCTTTTTAAACTATTATAATGTTTAACAACTATTTAAATCAATATTCTCTCCCATGAAAATGAAATTATAACAGATCTTTAATATTCTCTGTAGCTGAAAAGAAAGCATTCATCCACTTTCTCTAGATGTCAAAAACAGGACTAAAAATGGCAGACTTTATCTGGATGTCTAAAAATAGGACTAAGCACCCCAAATAATTGGGTTGGGGTCACATGCAACCATTAGGAACTGCCTATGTATTCCTACAGGAAAAACTCCCCACCCTCATGGGAAATTTAATTCGTTATTTTATCCCTTAAACATTTTAGGGTTCACTGGGCTGTAGCCTATTCTTTAAAAGCTAGCACTATTATTCTTCTGCTTTACAAACGTTTCTCTTCAGTTTTTACTGTACTTGGTCAGGTGAAGCAAACAAGCAAAAAGAACCATATGTTCATTACTACTAAACAGCTCATTTATGGTTTTTAATTTTAACCTATAAAGCTAACTATAGTAATGCCACTGCTCTCAAAGTCAAAACACCAGGCAACTCCAATCATCTGAAACACAGCCATGGATCTAGCTGCAGATTTCTCCCCAAACCATACTGAGCTGTCACAAACTAACTTCATGGGCATTATTTCCTAGAAGCAACTGCCTCATCCACGCCGACTTGGAGTTATCTATAAATGACAGACACCTGGCTTTCCCAAGTACCCTTCAGACTAGATTAAAACCAACAAAGAAGGGAGGAAGGATGAAAAACGGCTAAAAGTTGATCACTGAGAAGATAAAATATCAGCATAGCAAAATCACTATCAATACAAAGCAATCTGAAGCCACTTAATGTAAGGGAAAACATGTCAATAGTTTCAGACTATATGAAGCAAAGGAAAATGATTAAACTCTCAATGATTCCCACTTACGATGGTAAAGTTAAATTATATTCAGATATACTATTTAGTAAAGAATAAAGAAAGATTCATGTTAAATCTTTCAAGGCTTAAAAGGATAAGCTTCAGGTATAAAAAAATTTATGTAAAAAAGTCATGTAAGGAGTTGCCCTGGACTTATTCTGCACAATGCTGTTACCTGATATATCAAAGGCAGCTCTGAAGGGAAAAATGTTTTATTTTTTAAGTAGCTCTAGGTATACAAATGTCCTTTTTAGTTTTGCTTCCTAATTTTTCACAGATATTTGACCATTCTTTATTAAAATCTATTCAGTACACTCCTATTATGTATTAATAAGGTTACTATCTCCCTTCTCACCTCAGAATTTGTCTTTTCAACAATTCCCATACTCTCTCCTCTAAGCTCAGATACTCATTTATTTCCTTCCTTCCCAAAGCTACATTTTCCACCTAGGTGTTCTATTTAGTGCTCTGGTCTTCTACAGGACCTTGGTCCGTCCTTCGCAGAAACACCAGTCCCAGCCCTCACCTCCCCAAACCTCCCAAAACATGAAATACTTCCTCACTCTTTGCTAATTGACATGATCCTCTCTTTCTCTCACCACTAGAGTTTTCTTTCTCTCTCTCACTCTCAAACTCATGCGTGTCATTTTCTCTAATTCTACTGATGCCAGTTTCAAAATCCAGTGGCCTTTCCTACCATTTTCCTTGATTTCTCAGCAATGTAATAAAACCGTTTCTTTGGTTTTCACAACGTTGCGTATCCTAACTCCTTTAATGAAACCCTTTCCTTTTAATGCCTTTTTTTTTTTTTTTTGCGGTACACGGGCCTCTCACTGTTGTGGCCTCTCCCGTTGCGGAGGACAGGCTCCGGACGCGCAGGCTCAGGGGCCATGGCTCACGGGCCCAGCTGTTCCGTGGCATGTGGGATCTTCCCGGACCGGGGCACGAACCCGCGCCCCCTGCATTGGCAGGCGGACTCTCAACCACTGCGCCACCAGGGAAGCCCTCTAATGCCCCCTTTTAATGTAGATGCTCCCTGAGAAAGAATCAGCACTAGTTGTTTGCTCTTCTCTATGATTTCATCCACTCTCATGATGTCGGGTCATCTCCATGGCCACGACTGCTGTATCTCTCCAGCCCAACCTCTCCCTAGAGATGTTAGCTTTCCACTGGAAACTGCCTGACAGCCCCAAAATAAACAAGGCTAAAACCAGAATTCACAGTTCTCTGCCCCAAGTTTGACTTCTCTTCTTAACTTCCTGTTTTTCTTGCATCCTTCTCCCAGTAACCCATGTTTAAGATTTTCAAATCATCTTGGACTCCTTCTCAATCCCCTCCTCCAAATTTAAATGCTCACTACGTTCTATCAATTCTTCCTTCATAACATCTCTCACATCTGCCATTTTTTCCCCTATTCTTAAAGCCACTATTCCAGTTCAGGCTTTAACCTCTTCACATCTGGATTATTATAAAAACTGCTCACCCAAGCTATTTATAGCCTTCCCCACTTCCCATTTTTTAATCTGTACTGAACACAGCCACTACCTTAGTTTTTCTAAAATACCATTGGACACATCACATCCTTCCTCAAAAATCATTTAATGATCTCACTATCTATCATATAAGAGCCAAATTCCTTAGACTGGCATTCAAGCCCTTTTCATCAGTTTTGTCTTAGTTATTTTTCCAGATATTTTCCAGTACTATCCAACCCAAATATTTTGTTCAAAAAGGCTGTCAATTCACTGTCTCAAGAATACACATTTACATGCCTTTGTTTATGTCCTTCTCCACCTCCTGTTCCCACCTATCTACACACACTGTTTTACAGTAGTTTTAGGTAGCAGGTAAAAGCAGGGACTCTGGAGCCAGAACCTGGGTTCAGATTCCAGATCTGGCATTTACGGAGTACCTTTGGGCATGTTACTGAAACCTCCTGTACCATGGTTTCCTCCTCTATAAAATGGGGATAATAATAGCACCTATCTCATAGAACTGTTGTAAGGATTAAGGAAGTGAATATATTTAAGATTCCTGTCACACAGTAGAACTATATAAATATTAGCAGTTATTAATATTTCAAGGCTGAGCTCAACTGCCATTCTTCCATGAAACCTTTCTTGCTAGCTCTAAACCACAGTGATCTTCTCTTTCCTATGTCTCCAGAACATTTATTGTGAACCACAAAAGTTTAAGTACAAAACAGGGTTTCTCAATGGTGGCACTATTGACATTTGAGGCCAGATAATTCGTTATTGTGGGGGGCTGTCCTGTTCACTGTAGGATGATTAGCAGCGCCCTTACCTTCTACCCGCCAGACGCCAGTACTAACCCACCCCCAAGCTGCAAAACCAAAAATGTTCCCAGACATTGCCAAATGTCCCCTAAGGGACAAAACTGCCGGTTGAGAGCCACTAGTATAACACAAGATAAAATACATGAAAGCACTTTGTAACCTCAAAGTGACATACAAGGGTCAAGTACTATTACCACTCAGCACTTATGAAATACACTTTTGTATCATTTGATTGATTTAAAATTCATATGCACTTTCATTGTCTAATTGGTTTTAACATCCTTTAGTACAGAACTCATGTTTTACATATTCATTTCCACAATCACACCCAGCCAAAGGCCTTGGACATCTGTTGACTGGCAGATAAAACATAGGTAATTTAAGACGGAACACAGTGAACAGGAAAGAGCATGGGATTTGCAGTCAAAAGGTTAGCTTCAAATCTTAGCTTTGCCCTTACTTATTTTAGAACTTTGGGCAATTCATTACAGTCTGTGAGCCTCAGTTTTCTGATCTATAAAAAATATAACATCTAGACAGGCTGGCTATGATGTTCAAATGTGATCAGGTATGTGAAAGAACCATGTTTATTGCAGAAATTTTATATACATAGAATCTTACATGTAAAAAGACAAAATGATTATTATATCAATACCTCATTTACATAGAATCATCAGAGACTTTCTTTGCGACCTTATTTTATAGGTAACTGAAGCTTATGCCTTTAAGTGTTTCATTTTGAAATTTAAACAAATCTGATGGAAGTTTTCTGCTTTCAGAAGTACTATATATATTCTTCTTTCTTCTAAAGTAATCCGTACTGAGTATAATTTAACTTTCCCTTACTGACTCTGGGCCATTGTTATAGACATCAATTACCACTCTAACATACAGTTCCCTTAGAGATTAACAGGTATCTAATGCTACTGACCTCTTTAAATAGAGTCAGAGGTACTGTGCCTAATTTTTTTCCACTGCAGCCTCATGCCCTTTCTGTTGCCCCTGTAATTCTCCATGGATTAGAAAACTAAGTAAGTTTGTTAAAGTGGAATCTAAAGTAAGAAAAAACAGATTTTGAAGGAGGACTCCAGAATTACCCCTATGATAAAGCTCATACATGCGAAACTTCACCGCATCTACCCTGGCTGCTCAGCGGTATTTTTCACTTACTTCCTGGTTCTCGGGGGTGTTCTGGAAAAATGAAATTTCTGGGAAAGCAATTTATCTCTACTCTAAATATGTATATACAGAGACAGTACCACATGTTTTAATACATAGATATGTATTATATTTATATATATAATAGAAACGTACATAGGACTAACCTACTTATTTTTTAAAAATCTTCTATGAGTGCTTCCTGATAGCACTCCCAAAAAAGTCTCATTAGTTTAAAGCTACAAAAGAGCAAAGAACCATACTGTTTGAAAGAAAAAAAAGAGCCAGAATTCATATGCTAAGTCCCATCATAAGCAAACCAAAAAGGAAGGAAAATAATAGTAAATTTCCTTCCAATCTCTTAACTGAATTCTTTCAAGACATACACATGCCTGCTTTTTTACACGAACTGATATGAAGACAAGCAGAAAGGTCAATGTTTTCCAGTTTAAAAAAATCCATTCACCTTTAGCTATAAGCAAACACTAAATTTCAGACAAAAAGGACAATGTAATAAAAACTCTGGAGAAAATCAAATTGAAAATTGCTTTGTAAGTGAGGAGTATTCTGTTTTTATGCTTGTAAATTATATGGGCCACAGAAATACCTGTTCCCCTGACACTTCCAGAACACTTGTACTATTTTTAGATATATAAGGTAAATAGTAATATAATAATGTAAGTAATAAAAACAAACTCATCGTTAATAAGTCATGATAATTTACCTCTGTCGGATAGTTTAAAACATATAAGATAAGGGGCAGAAGTGAAAGTTGGGAAGAAAAAGATAAATCCAGTCAAAATACTATACTTTTTTAAAAAGGGTTTTTTTGGTTTGTTTTTAAATTTTTAGTAGCTCAAAACAAAATAAAAGGTGAAAGAAAGAGAGAAGAAAAATAGAGAGAGAAAGGAAGGAAAGAAGGAAAAAAGGAAGGAAGGAAGGGAGGAAGGAAACTAGAAAGAAAGGAGAAAACATGGCATATCTAACAGTACTTAGAAGCTACTGGATAAAATTATCTAGCCTTGTACCTGACAACCGTAGTCCAAAAGAAGCTGCAGTATATCCAAGTTTTCGTTTTCAATAGTTATGGTAACAGCATTTCTCCCAAGCACATCTACGCAATTTATGTTCAAGTCACCTGAACTGTTTTCCTCCAAAATCTTTTTAACCATATAATAGTCACCTAAATAACAATATACAAACATAATTTAATATCCATGACATATTAAATAAGAATGACTGTAAAGAAAACTTAGCCTGTTGATTTAAAAGATTAAAAAACATAAACTCATTTCTGTATATAGAAATGTGCAAAGAAAATGTGAGCATTTCCTTGCTGAAAACGTATACCCTGATAAAAGATATGTATATCAGTTGCAAACATAAAAAATAGAAAAAATTTAAATGTACAGTTTAAAATAAAAGGTGTTTAAAATTCATAACTGATTGATTTTAAGGAGAAGAACTTTCAGAAGATATTTAAAGTAATAAAGAATGTCTAAAAACATAGACTGGGTGCTGCTAGCAAAATAAGATATAAGCTTAAAGGATTTAAGTTTTATATCTCAAATGCATACACACATTTAATTGTTAAATGGTTAAAAACGAGATCTAGTAATAAGTGGAGGATGTTATGAAGAGGTTTTACAGGGGAAAATACTTTGGAAAAGCAGTGTGAACGTGTATATGCTTGCAGGTATGTATAGTAAAAGGGGAAGATGTCCGAAATTCCTAGTCTCCTTCCCACTCTCCCAGCACACACGCACACACACACACACACACACACACACACACACACACACCTCATTAATGAAGCTGTTTAGATTAAATAACGACAGAATATTCAGCTCACAAAACTCTTAAGCAAGACGATGACTAATGCTGGTAGAGGCCAATGTCAGAATATTTCAAAGCGAAATTTGACCTGTCAGGATTATGCAGATTAGCTTCTGCCCCACTCTACCCCACAACAAAACAGCTAACTCATGGGGGGAAATGAGAATAATTATGGAGGTAATCATTTTCACGCAGGGCCCACTATACTTGTCTGCTAACCAGCTGGTGCAGCAGGTAAAAGGCGAATAAATCAAAAGAGAAATGCTAATTAAATGGAGAAAGAAAGCAAAGTGGGTTTTGTTTTATTTCATCTTACTTTTTAAACATACAATGAATAAATGATTTTAAATGACTTGCAAGTATAGCTGTTCCTTGGAAGTCTATGAATAAGAAACAGAAAAGAACAATCAGAGTGGAAGTCAGAAGGGAAAAAAAATGATTTCATGATACAGAAAGAGAAAATTCTAAAACTGGACTAAATGAGTGAATAACAAAGAAAGGTGACAGATTTTTTTGGTTAAAATTTCAAATAAATTACGCTATTATTTTTAACCAGTGACTTTAAAGTCCCCACACATTTTGGAAGATGTTGAATGGTAGTTTTCTTGATGGTGTATTTCCTTAGTTCCCTCAAGAAGAAAACTAGTCACAAAAAGAAATTATTTCCTCATAGAACTACTAATTAATATTTAGACACTAATGCTCCATGGCAAAAAACTTATCAAACACTTTACAAAGTTGAACCAATATGAACATGCAGATAGATCAGTGAAAACTTATCACTAACACTGGAAAATAACTTTAAAATCTTATTTCAGGTGAATTGATTTCAATATCTTAGTTGTAGGAGACTGCTACTCATAAAAACCCTTGCTCTATTTTCCTTGGTTTCATGATGTGTCTGGGTGAGGATTAGATTTTATTTATCCTGCTTGAGACTCATTAGGCTTTCTGAAGCTAAGGACTATGCCCTTCATTCATATGCAATATTTTGAGCCATTCTCTCTTCAAATACTGCTTCATCCCCTTATTATTTTTTCTCCTATTGGAACTTCTTTAGACATTATGTTAGATTGTCCCATCCTAACTTGTGTCTCTAAAGATTTATTTTTCTTCTTTCTCTCTTTCCTGCATTCTGGATAACTTCTTCAGATTTCTCTTCCACTTATTCCTCCTTCAACTATTTCTGCTGATTATTCATTAATTTTATTTTTAATGACTACATTTTTTTATTTCTCTAAGTTTTATTGGATTCCTTTCCAAATCTTTGATTTACTTTCTTATGTTTTAACTTCCTTATTTTAAGCTTTTTGCCATTTTAAACATACTTATTTTATGGCCTCTATATGATAATTATCTAGGTCTTAGGGATTTAATCCTATTCGGTGTGCCTATTGTGATAATAGGTGACTATCTTCTGAATTTTTTAATTGGGTATTGCAAACTCAACTTCATGCAGGTTAACTGTGGGAAACTAGGCAGCCTCGTTTGAAAGCTTGTCCCACCAAGGATGTTTTGTGTTCGCTTCTTCCAGATAACTCAGAGGTTTTGCTACCCTATGAATCCTTTTTATACTAATTTCTCAGTTTAGGTTTTCCCAGATCAAGTAGGTAATATTAATTTAAACCCCAAGCCAACAAGAGGCAGGAGCATAGTTACGAGTTCTTAGGGAAGTCTTATTTGAAAGGTTCTTTGTAGTCTCCCTGTGCTGATGGACGGGTTCTTTTCCTCATCTACCCCTTTGCTAAAAGTGTAGTCCTTTAAGGATCCTGGTTTCATGTTTGGATGTTGTTCCAATTCCCCCACTTTGTACAAACTCAAGGCTCTGTAACCTGTTTCCACAAGGGCATTAAAATTCAAATCCCAACAATGCCCAGACTAATAACTCTTGCTCCCATCCATGGAGCAGTCAAATGTCAACTCACACACTCCTCTGTTTTCAGTCTTTTCTTTATGTTTGAATCTGTTTTCCTTACTTTCCTGAAAGCTCAGCTGTTCACTTAAATGTATGTTTATTATATTTTATCTAGCATTTCTAGGTGATTTAAAACAGAAGCGTTTTCAGATTATTTAGTCATCCATATTGCTAGAGACTGAAAAGTATAGAGAGCTGTATAAATATAATTCTTATAAAATTTTATAAATTTCACATACACCAAATGGTCAAAAACAACGGCTACACATTTTTAAAGTTGAGATTGCTGTTTGAAAAGTAATTGTATTGCAAATGTCAGATTCTACAGCTTTAAGGTTTCAAACACTATTCCCATTACAGTTAGGGGGCTATACAAGGAAAAAAAAAACCTTAGAAATCAAAACCAAATAAGTAATTTTCATCCCTAAAAATAATAAAAATGTCTACCCTGTCACGGCTGACACACTCACGCTAATGAACAATTATAAACTATAGTCACAGAACCTATAGGAACCTAGACTGGTTTCTAAGCATTCTACCTAAGTTTATATTTGCAAGCCATTTAAAACAATGTACTGTATTCAGAAAGCCCAGACAGTCTTAATATTTAGGATAAGTGTATATGTAAGACGAGGTGAGTAAATTTAAAATATATAGCAAGAAGCTAGTCATAGAGCAAGGATTACAAGTAAAAATGCCTTCTTGGGTCAGGCAAATTTAGAAATGTTTTTCATTTTACACTGAAGTTGCTTTTAATAGTTACATACATCTTTCATCTTTTAGAATGTAACATATAGAAGGAAAGGCAACATGATCCATTTACTTTTTTGGCTAGATGGTTGTCTTTTTCTCAGTGAAGGAAAAAGAAACCTTTTCAATCAGTTCCACCAGTATCCAAATTCAACAGCAAAACTTCTCAGTCCCCTCTCCAGAGCATCTCCCATACTTATCCACTTGTACCCATGTTCACTGTAACCCCCAGTTCAAGACACCGTCATCTCTATCCTGGACTCTGCATTAACGTCTTTACTGACACAGCTGCCTACACTCTAGTACAGGGGTCAACAAACTTTTTCTATTAAGGGCCATATAGTAGATATTTAGGTTTTGGGGGCCATATCATCCCAGTTGCAAACACTCAACTCTGCTCTTGCAGCACCAAAGTGGCCACAGACCAAATGTACACGATGAGCTCCGATGTGTTCCAATAAATATTTATGGACATTCAAGTTTGAATTTCATATAATTTTCACGTTATGAAATATTATTCTTCTTTTGATTTATTCCCAACCATTTGAAATGTAAAATATAAAAATCATTCGTAGCTCACAGGCCTTCCAAAAACAGGTGGTGGGTAGATTTGGCCTGTGGGCTGTAGTTTGCCCACCTCTACTCCAGCACCACCTCTTTAATCCACTCTCCACCCAGCATTCACAGTAATCATTTTAAAATTCAAATCATATCAGGTTTTCAATCCTCAAGATTTTTTTTTAATCCTCTTTTGTTATTTTATTACTGTTATTTTATTTTGTCGTTAACTCCATATATTATATAAAACATAACAGGAAGAGTCAACAAATGTATAAAATAAATTGAGGTGTCTGGATGGAAAAAAACACAAGACCTTTGCCTTCGTGTCTATAGATCTCTTGATACGTTGGTCTTGCACTAGAGATATCAAATAAAGATATCTAGCTTGAAACAAAAGTTGATGTGCTGCAAGGTTAAGCCATAGTGTGATGATGGGCCATGACCGACTTTCTAAATCGTATCCTTAAATATTGGCTATAACAAATGCTGATATAACAAAGTGCAAGCTTTTATCATAAGACGGCAAGAGGGAAGCGTCAGTGAATGAATGCAACTTACCTCCAAGTCCTCTGAAAGGAGGTGAAAAAATAAATACTGTGTTTTACCAGTGTTCCCCCAAAGCATTACTCTAAGCATGCAGGAGGATGCTATGAGCAGCTACAATAGTAAGATCCAATCCAGAGGTAGGTTCAAGGCCAAGAGTAGAGGAGTGGTTGAAGAAATCCTCCTGGGGCCAGTACCATTTCATAGAATGCCCATTTGTGCTGGGGAGTGAGTCTACGGCCCATTTTTTCTGATTCAAAAGGACATTCCCAATTTCAACCTTGCTGAGGAAGAGGCATTTTTGCACCTGCTATTAAGAACAGCTAGGATACAGGATAAGGCTGGCATAAAGTTATTTAGCAAGCACACGCTAGCTATTCCAGTTTGAAAACTACCAAACTGTAAAGTCAAAGGAATAAGAAGTTGAAGATGGAGCTGTTGTTCCTCAAGATGTGGGAACAATCTTACAAAAAGAGGTATTAGGCACTCGCTTAACTCTATATGGAGAACATCCTTCTCAGGCTAGATGGAAGATGAGGAAGAGCATTACTAAAGGCTAACCAGGCCATTTAGAGACAAAAAGGGGAGAAAACAAGGCATTTAGGACAAAATCTAGTAGAAGAAATTCCTCTGGGTCTAACTAGGTAAGTGAACCTAAGGCAACTGCACCAAAGATATGCTACCCATTATGCCAGCATGAAGCTGGTGACAAAATATCTCAAGACATTTTTAAACCCAGAAAAATGTATGAGAAATATGTTAACGAAGCAAATTAAAACCAAACCTCCAAGGGTAAAATCTCCTCAGATTTGAAATCCAAGATACTCACTTTTCATTAATTCTGTGTGCATCATTAGAAAAAAATAAAAAGTAACAAAAAGATTTGTTTTATTTCTACTGGGGTAAGGAGGAGGATAAATAAAACTGTTTTCCAATTTGCTCTCCACTGTATACACACAAACCCACACGCGTACATACACATACACACACTAAAAATACCCCAACAAAAAACAAAACAAAAAAACCAAGAATCAAAACCCAAAACACCCTCAAACTGCACCAACACTTCGTATTTTGACCAAAAGAATAGATCCTGGAAGTGCAAAATGCAAAATCAAATGATCGAAAAATGCTGAACAAACAGCATTATTAATATACAAAATATTTACATTACTGAACTAGTAACAGCTGATGTTCTCCGTGTCTGTAAAACTTTGGAACCACATAGCTGATTTGTTAAATCTAGTCCATGCCAGCTTCCAAAAACCAGAAAAATTTTTAGTTAGCTTCATTCTTTGTTGCCTCATCAAAATTTTCTACGAGATCTGGAACATCATCCTCCTCCTCATCAATGTCTTCTGGTTTTGGTGTTTTGCTATCCAACACTTGCCGAGGGAACTGTTCAGCTAACTTCCTAAGACTTGTTAAGCTGTCAGCACCAAGCTGACTTAATATTCCAGGAAGCATTTCTGTGATTGGTTTGGCTTCTGCATGGCCAGTAATCGCAAAGGTGTTAGCAGAAAGGGAAGCCTGGACTTTGGGATTGTTGAAATGAATAACTGTCCCATCATCTTTAATCATGTTCACCTCTTCAATACCAGCTATATTATTCACTGCCAGTTTTTTTAGAGAACTCTGAAGTTTTTTGTCGTCAGCTGTAGCTGTTCTATGTACCACTTTCTTCTTTCTGTGTGCGGTACCCTTGCCCCCTATCCGGACCTGAGCCTGAAGTTTGTCTAACTTTTCTTGATTCATGCTGTTGGTAAATCTGAAACAAGGAGGGTCCTCCAACACCAGCACGCGGCAAGAGCAAGATGGCTGCCTCAGTCGAGCAATCCTCAAGATTTTTTTTTTTTTTTTTTTGAGGTACGCGGGCCTCTCACTTTTGTGGCCTCTCCCGTTGCGAAGCACAGGCTCCGGACTCGCAGGCTCACCGGCCATGGCTCACGGGCCCAGCCGCTCCGCGGCATGTGGGATCTTCCCGGACTGGGGCACGAACCCGTGTCCCCTGCATCGGCAGGCAGACTCTCAACCACTGCGCCACCAGGGAAGCCCCTCAAGATTTTTAATCACACTTTAAATGCCACACTCTTTTCGTGCCTTACTAAGCCTTATGGGACCTGGGCCTTGCTATCATTCTGCATTTACCTTGTTGCCACTCTCCCACCTACCCACTCTGATCTTTCTACACCAGTGTTTCCCAAACTGCAGGTTGAAACCCATTTGCAGTCATGAAATCAATGTAATGAGTCCTAACCAACAACTTAAAAAAATGAAATAGTATATAAAAATACTGTTGTAATCCCATGGATCCTTAGCAACAAATGCACCCTGGCCAACTTGAGAAAGACAGTGGAGATATGTTATAGTATCAGTGAAGAACTGGTAATCATCTTTTCTTCATTGGCATCTCATTTTATTTTCTGACATATGATAGTAAATTTCAACATCACTGAAATGGGAGTATTAATGTCGGTCAGCTTAATTTTATAGTAACCAAATTTTCAGTTAGTTGTGAAGTATTGGAGAACTTATCTGTCAAAAAAATCTGTAAAGTTTTTCAAACCAAGTTTTTCTAACAAACTTTTTGACTATGGCAACTGCAATATTCTTATTGAACTATTACTAAAGACACTTAAAACAGAAGATTTTATTATTAAGAGGAAAAAGAATGATGAAGTAAAAAATTACAAAGCCATGATCAAATTCAATTGTTGGATCTGGAAATATAAATAGTGACAATATTGATTAAAATGTTAACTCTACAGCAAACTTCAAATTAGTTTGAACCTAATACTAAAAAAAAAAAAAAAAAAAAAAAAAAACATGCAAGACTTTTAGAGTGAAGACAATGTAAAATGTAGTTTTACCAAATGTGCAAAACCCAATATCTATCATAGACCCCAACATGTTTGTAATCACATTGTTGTGGATGAAACCTTCAAAATTAGATACTCAGAAACATGGTATGCTGAATGGTCTGTAATACTCTGAATATTTTTGGAAAAAGACAATTATTACTATAATTTCTTAGCCATTTATGTCTGTTAATTAAGACTATTAGTGATAATGAATATCACCTGGCAAAAGAGCAGACATTGCTGCAGGAAAAAATTATACTTATCTCATAGAAGGTAATGCTGATTTTTTTAGAGTAAATTAGTTTATAAATTAAAATTTATTAACATATTCTTGAATCTATTAGAAGCAATGTATACCTTGTAATTAGAGTCTGATATACGACTTGAGATCTAATTCACAGTGATGTTACAAGTTGTATAAAACTTTAGTTAATATCAGGTATGCAGTAATACAGTTTCAAAAAGGATTTATTGTGTTGCTTAAATTTAATCTCACATACATTTAAATTATACATATTTATAGAACTGAAAAAGTACCCTATGGATCAATATAAATTAAGCTACAAAAAATATAAAAGGATTAGTGATGGAGCATCAAATATGACCAGAAAATAAACATAGGAGTTTTTTGGGTTTTTTTTTTTAATTAACAGAAGCTATGAATAACAGTGCTGATCACCACTTTATAGGTCACAAAGTTTTGGCATGCAAAGAAATACCGCTGAGTCTCATAACTATACTGATATGGTATTGGAATTCTTTTAGTCCTGATCATTTGTTTAGGCTCTTAAAAGTCACTACTTACCTTAGTGATAGCTTTTGAACTCATTACATATTAAACTACTAATCCTAAGATCTTAAACTTCTTAGTATCATTAAATTTGGTGGTCAGTTATAAGGAAGAATTTCTAACACTGTAAGCATGGAAGAAGAGGAATTATTCTTAGGTTGCAACAATACCCATACAATAAAATTTAATCTTTTAACACCCTTCCCCAAAGTTTGTAAGATACTAGGTAAAGGGGTTTGGCTTGGGTTACATTTTTTTAACTGCCCAGATAAAAGACTGACTGTATACTAAGTATATCCCATCTTCCAAATCATAAATAGGCCATTTAAATTAAACTGAGCATTTGCTTCTGCCCTTCAGACAGATCTATTAGGCACAAACATACTTTATTGCCCTTACTGCTCCTCACAAGAGCACAAGAGAGCATCTCCATTACAGAAGAAGCTACTAAAGGATAGGGATGTAGTCAGTTATTTCTTGATAAAGCACCTTTCTCCAGTGTCCTAATAAAATTAACCTGATAGTCAGATGATGAATTATAGAACAGCAAGTTAAAAATGAAATAAAGCAGCACACTTCTGTAATCACTACAAAGAAATGCCAGTATTATACTACTATGAAGCAGCTAGCTGCTCAATGATTAGCCTCTTATAATAAAACTATCCACCAAGATTCTGGTGATTTAAGAGTCTTTTTTGTTAAAGATGAACCATACACTATGGCACCACTGGTGATCTGAAAAACTCTCCTGTACAAAATACTTAAATACTAATGACAATTTGTGAAATGCCTGTAGAATTTTGTATATAGTACCCTCTTTACCTCTCCTTTCTGCAAAGTTTTCTTCCCTCACAGCACATACCTCTTAACATTAGGTGTCCCTTGTCGACATAAAACTTCTCGGCAGTACCCAGTACTCTGCACTTTTTCTTCCCACTGCCATCCTCTCCAACCCCAAACACTTCAAAATCTCTTTTCAAATAGCTTTTTTTAAAAGTCCCATTAAATATATTAAGTGTTATTAAAACAACAGCTTAATATTACTTCTCCCAGAAATGTTACCCATTTCAAAAGCATGCTAAGCCAAAGGTATGCAAAGTTTAAGCAGAATTCAGGCATCAAAGCACCCTCCATACAATGCAGCAAATCAATACCACAAAGGTGACACAGATCTAGATTAGACTGAGCCCAAGAATAAACGTGAAATTCAGCTCTCTCCATCCCTCCCCTGACTCCATGCTGAAATTTCAAGAAGGGCCTCCTGACTTATTTATTGCAAATCAAATTTCCTGAAAATGCTCTTCATGAAAAGTTGGCAGGGACTGAATCCAGACTGAATCCTTTCATCACTTTCTTTTTCTACACAAGAACTGATAACTGATCATCAGCAAATTAAAGGGTTTAATACTAAAGCTACCATCTACTCAACAGTTACTTTCAAAGAGGTGAATTAACAACTATATTTAACTTAGGTGCTCCCTAAATAAAGGTATTAATTCTTTCTCCAGCCAGCAGGTCTGAAGTTAGACCCCTGTCTCCCACAAATAAAAGTGGCTCATTACCATACTAAATCTCAGTGTGAAAGGAAAAAGACTTGGGTGGTAAGAATCACTGCTTAATATTCCATAAAACAACACTCTTGTTTCAATTAACCTGTACCTCTGAATTGCAGCATTCTACGTCTAAAAAGAATACGTGTACTTTCTGAGAATTTTATGTGGGGTGGGGTGGGGGGCCAGACTTAGCTTTATATAACTGGCACAGGAGCCTTCAATTCACTTTTTCTTCTAAATTTTACGAAAAAGAACCGATGTTACCTTTGAGATGATTCTGACCCACTTTCAAGATCAACAATAGCCACTAATTAAGTGGCCACTACCTGGATCTGCGCTTGCCTAGACCTATTGGACTAATGATTTACATAAAAGCTAGCTGTACACACTATAAAATCAAATTATAAAATCGTTGTCTTTCCTACCTTTTTTCTTTACTCCTTAATCTGTACACACCTTTCAAAGGGTCACCCATCCACCAACAAACACATAACCCCATCACCCCAATTTCTGCTTTAGGAATTCTCCTTAAGCGGAATACATTACAGACATTTTACACGTGTAGTGTAAACCTGATAAATGAAAAATGGAAAAGAAACATAGATGTTCTAGAGTGGATCTGCTCTTGTGCTATTAAAGCTTTTTACTATTATTGGATAAATATAATCCATGGAAACCACAGTTAATAAAACATTCACAGAGAGCAAGTTTAATTTCCAATTAGTAAATCCAAATATGGATGTGTCTTTTCTAACACAGGTGATTTTCATTCATTCAACTACAACTAGATCAAAACTTAGTGGTTAAGAGTACAGGCTCAAAATAGATCCTAGTTCTACTATTAACTAATGTAACCTTGGGCAAAGTAATTCTAAAATTTTGCTAAGCCTCATTTTCCTCATTCATAAAATGGGGATAACAACATCTGGCTCATGGGGTTGTGAGGATTAAATGAAATCATCTACGAAAAGCATATGCACTCTACCCCAAAAGCTGTCTCAGTCAATGTTTGCCATTTGGCTTGATGAAAGCTCCAAAGTAATAGTGGAAACTATAGCTACTTCAGGAAACTTTTCACTTTTAGATTTGGTTTGGGTAACGCTAAAAAAGGTTTAACAATATTAGTGAATATAAACAAGTAAACAAAAAAAACTGCTATAACTCAAATATATTTTTTTCAGCATAAATGTATACCATAAGTACATGTAAGAAATAAGCCATTTTTCCAAATCTAACCTAAGAATTCATTTCAACATACCTGAAACAGAAAATACCTATTTAATCTCACTTGTTAAAAAATGTTTTAATTTATACAGAGGAGAAAAAGCATGCATATTTACTTTCCACCCTACCCCCAAAAGCCAAACCTCTCCAAGGGTCTTAATGATGTTATAAAAGGGAAACTGATGAAGAAACAAGATCAAGGCTATTTCAACTGGCACTACTGGACAGGCTACAGAACTGTCATACATTCAAACTCTTTTGAGATATGTCACGCAATAATCCTAAATATACACACCATACAAGTACTTATTCGAGCTACGTTCCATTATGACATTCCTCTGTCCTCAGTTTGACAGGAATATTAAGTTGCCTCTCTGGACATAATTTCTGTTTGCTTTAAAATAACCATAGCTCAGTAAGCTGGGGTAGATGTAGCAGCCACTTACTAATTCTAGTACAACACAATCTGTTCCCTTCCTCTCTCAGAGAATTTTTGAAGGAAGTGAACTCAGACTATCCATTCTAGAAATACTAAATAACTTTACATAATCCACAATGATATTTATGAGGTTATAGACATATATTCTATGTTTCTTCACATTTCCAAGACTGTATGAACCTGTCCAATAGTGGACTTTCACAAATGCTTTCATAATATAATTTATAATACTATTACATACGATCATATAAGGACTCATGATGGACAGGGGTGGACTTTGTTTATACATCAATGTGTTTTCAAAAAGTTGTGTAAATAAAATCCTATCTCAAAGCAGTAAAAGTGGTTAAGGAGGCTGTCATTTATTTAAAAAAAAAACACAGACAAACAAAAAAAATCCTCTGTAGTTAATCTTTTCACAGTGTAAGTAAGTTGCCCTTGGGTTTATGTTTTGGAAGTTTGCATGATCCTAAACGTTTTTCCTAAGCAAGCATGGCCACTGGAAGGCAAGCTGAATAAATTTATAAAGAGAAAATTTACAGCACTTTTTTACACGTAGGAAATAAAAGCAGTCTTAGGGTAATCGATTTCCCATTCGTTTTATTATATTCATCAATAGAAAGCATGCTTAAGTGAGGAGACTTTGTTATGGCCATAAAAGTGATCTTTTTCCAGATTTTTTAAAAAAACGAAAATGCATTAACTATATTCCACATTTCTGCCCTGTAATTATTTTGCACTACCTTTATTTCCCAAAGAAGGATGAGGAGCAATAAACCTTCCTCTCTAATAAAAAGCATGAACAAAGTTGTTCCATAAATTTGGAGAAACTCTGGAACTTAGGCAGAATTTCTCCATAAAGTGCTGTCTTTATGTCCACCTAGGATATTGACATACCTAATGCCATTCGTCAGTCACTTAACACCAAGGCACCGCGTGGCTGGAGTTAAATAACACAAGTAAGGTTTTAAAGAAAAAAGAAAACAAAAAACCAGCTGAGAGCCCGTAAGCAGGAGGAACCTTAAGCAAGGACATGGGATTTTTTCGGACTGAAAGGTCCAAAACTAGACAAAACCTCTGGGCTTCCAGAAAGAAAGAACTAAAGCCCCAAGCGGGAGACCAGGTCATTCAAGTGGTCAGTAGCGCAGGTGAGGCTGAAACCCTAGGGTCCCGGCCCCCACGACGCTACCTGAACACCTGACCGCACAAAAGGAGACCACCGGGCAGCGTCGCCGCCCTAGGTGCGGCGGCGCTCGGAGATGCGGCTGCTTCCGCCCGACAGCTCCGCACTCACAAGGCAGAGGGGGTGCCGGGCAGCCCGGGAACTGCAGCGGGCGCGGCGCGAACAGACGCTTGGCGCACGAGCAAGAGGGAATGCCCCGAGTTGAGGCTGGGGAGAAGATGAGGGGTGTGAAGGACACGGGCATCCAGAAGCAGAGAAAGGGGCCTAGCTCTCACCCTTGTCGCACGCCAGCAAGAAAAGCTTCTCATTCAGGGTGTTCTCCTCCTTCACCTCCCGCACATCCTTCAGCGCCATCACCTCGTTCGGCGACGAAGAGGAGGATGGGGAGGAAGGCAGGGAGGAGGAGGAGGCGCCAGAAAGGTCCGTGCTCGGGTACAGGGCCGCCATCATCGCGGCCCATGAAAGGGGCAGGCCAGGAGACGGGGACGGGGCCCCCACCAGCCCCGACCCCGACCCCAGCCCCGACCCCCGGCTGGAAAAGGGATGAGTCGTTCCCACGGCCGCCTCGGCGCGCGGCCCGTTGGCCCCGAAGGGCGTCGCCTCCCCACGGAGCCAGCACTCGCCCTCCACCGACAGCCCCAAATTGGTGGCGGCGCATGCGCGGCCCCGGGGCCAGCGCCCCCTCCCCAGCCGCCGGCGCCCAGGCCGAGCAGGTCCACGCCCGTCCGGGGACGGCAGAGTGGCCCGAGCCAGGGCGGCAGCCGAGCGCGGGGCCGTGCCAGGAGCCGCTGGGGCCGCGCGGGGGGCGGCCCGGCCAGAGAGGAGGACGAAAATCGGTGGGAGAGGCGCTCCAAAAGGCGATTCTGCACCAGCCGGGCTCCAGGGCTCTGGAAACCGCCCACCGAGCTGCGCCCAGAGGTGTTCGAGGCTCTCCTCACGTCATCTTCCGCTCGGTGAGAGCAACGTCCACGGGGCGGGCTCTGTGGTGGGCGGGACCTGGGGCGGAGGCGGGGTCCGCGAGCGCACCGCCCCCTGGAAGGCTTCCAGCCTCGGAGGAAAAGGCGAATTGACAAGTGTACCCTCTCCACAACCAGGTTGCGGGTTTGAGGTAATTTCCCCGCCGTCTCGGGCTGCACACAAGTTAAAGATGCAGCGGGGTGGTTCACTGAGCCTCTGATGACTTAACGTTTAGTCGAAACACCCCCGTGGAATTGTCGAATTATTGCATATTCCTTTGTCCTCTGCCTAAAGCAGAAAGGACAGGGCCCTCGCCACGCCACCAGACCTGTGTTGTCTGTGTGTGATTATGTTGGGCTAGCTACCCTTGCTTCTAAAACTGTATTAAAAAAAAAACCAAAAGGGCTTCCCTGGTGGCGCAGTGGTTGAGAGTCCGCCTGCCGATGCAGGGGACGCAGGTTCGTGCCCCGGTCTGGGAAGATCCCACATGCCGCGGAGCAACTGGGTCCGTGAGCCAAGGGCGCTGAGCCTGCGCGTCCGGAGCCTGTGCTGCGAAACGGGAGAGGCCACAGCAGTGAGAAGCCCGCGTACCGCAAAACAAAACAAAAACAAAAACAAAACAAACAAACAAAAAAACCAAAAAAAACTCCTTTGTGATATAAAATTGGCATAACATTTCTAGTATGATACATTTATTCGCATGTAACCATTGGATAAGCACATCATTAGGATCTACTCTACGTCATAGTCCTTACAGTGGTTTCTTGTTCATCTTCACGTTTATAACTTAGATTTTAGAAGATGAGTGTTATTTAAGCAAAAGCTAACCGAAGTGCAGTAAGTGCTACCTCCTTGAATTGTTTTTTTTTAATTAAGCTTGTATTTAAAGCAGATTCTCGCACCTTTAAAAGCTGAGGGAGGGGGACTGGAAATTGTATCTCGAATAATTATTGCTTTCCACAGCCAACTGTGCAAAAATCTAAATTGCACCCATAGTGCTTAGGTTTTTGAGGCAATACATAAATTTACTTGAGTACATGTATTTGAGAGAAATACTTCCTATTCTGTTCAGGTTGATTTGTTCCATCACTGTCTCACCCAACTCTAACTCCCAAATTTCCCAAATATATCTTTCTCATCATTCACAGTGCTCTTTCGACCTTCTCTAAGAGGCCTTAGGTAGACAAGATTGCCCACCTTTCCAAACATTTTTATGTGTTTACTTCAAAACAGTTATCTATTAAATCATTTTAGCTTTTTCTTTCTTTTTTTTTTTTACATCTTTATTGGAGTATAATTGCTTTACAATGGTGTTAGCTTCTGCTTTATAACAAAGTGAATCAATTATACATATACATATGTTCCCATATCTCCTCCCTCTTGTGTCTCCCTCCCTCCCACCCTCCCCATCCCACCCATCCAGGTGATCACAAAGCACTGAGCTGATCTCCCTGTGCTATGCGGCTGCTTCCCACTAGC
>RJWK010034640.1:0-22573 GCA_004363435.1 Platanista minor | reverse complement strand
TTTTTTTTTTTTTTTTTTTTTTTTTTTTTTTTTTTTTTTTTTTTTTTTTTTTTTTTTTTTTTTTTTTTTTTTTTTTTTTTTTTTTTTTTTTTTTTTTTTTTTTTTTTTTTTTTTTTTTTTTTTTTTTTTTTTTTTTTTTTTTTTTTTTTTTTTTTTTTTTTTTTTTTTTTTTTTTTTTTGATGGGTTGGATTGTGTTCCTGTCTTACTGGTTGTTTGGCCTGAGGCTTCCTGCACTGGAGTTCATAGGCTGTTGGGTAGAGCTGGGTCTTTGTAATGAGATGAGGACCTCATGGAGACCTCACTCAGATGAATATTCCCTGGGGTCTAGGTTCTTTGTTAGTCCAGTGGTTCAGACGTAGAGTTCCCACCATAGGACCTCAGTCCCAATGCCTGGCTCATGAACCAAGATTCTGCAAGTCTCGCGGGGTGGAAAAAAATAAAGAAAAATAGTAGCAGAACAATAACAAAGAGTAACAAATAAAATAAGATTAGAAAACTAGTGGATATGTTAGAAAAAATAAAAATATAGATGAAACAACAACCAGAATGTAAAACAGAACCACAATAGCAAAAAAGAGGAAAAAAGAGAAGGAAAGAAAAAAAGCCCGAAAAGGCATTGGCTGTGGGTGGTGGGGCTCAGGCAGGGGTGGGGTTTAGGCAGCAGGTGTTTCTAGGCTTAGGACCCATGCATCTGGAAAAGGCCCTGGGGGGGTGGGGTGGGGCTTAAGCTCACCATGGCCGGAGGGGTCCAGGATTGCCTCTGGCCTTGGAGTGTGGAGCCCCACGTTCGGGACCCCAGCAGGCTCCCTGGGCCTGATTGGGTGGGGGAAATGCTAAGCATATTCCTGGCGATCCTCCGATCCCAGAGGCCCCTCCTCATCTGCTTCTCCTCCTTTTCCCCCTTCCTCCCTCCCTCCTACGCCCCTAGGACCTATGTACCTGCAGGGGGCCTTGGAAGGCAGAGGACCTGGCTGGGAGCCCAGCAGGCTTCCCCAGGGCCCGATTGGGTAGGGGACACACTAGCCACGCTCTCCAGTGATTCTCCATGCCCGGGAGCATCCCTCCAGGTGTGGGAACCCCTACCCTCTCCGTGTCACCCCCCAGGGGCTCCAGTCTTATACAGCCTCCACTCTCTTCCCCCCTCACTCCCCCCCATGTCCTACCCAGTCAACTCAGGGGTTCCTCCCATCTCCTTGGACATCGAGGACCCCCACCAGCATCTGGTAGGTACCCTAGTTGTGGGAAGATGTGAACTCCACATCCTCCAACTCCACCATCTTGACCCCGCCCCCTAAGATTATATTTACTGTTGAGAATGTGTGCATGTGTGTAATCTTTTATTAGATGTTAGAAACATCTGTTCTTTCATCCAACAAACTCCCATACTTATGTTATTTATTCTAATACTTGTGTCTTCAGAATTTCAGCGATGTATCTATTCATTTTCTGAAAGCATTATCTGCCTGAAAGACATTTTAGTCACTACACCTTATTCAGTATGTAATTTCAGCCATGTTTAAGGCTGCAGGTAGATCAAGTTCAGCTTGCACTGTGAAATAAAAAATCCCAGGTTTTTCATTTTTTAAATTATATTTTATGAAATATGTCATATCTGAGTTTAAGAATAATATGATTCGCTACAAAATTATAGAGATTTGTCTTCAGATTCTAGGTGACTAATTTTTCAGGGTGGTGATACATTGTTAGCTACTATCAAGTTACAGTGTATCCTTAGGATGAGGTTCTCTGGTAACAGTAGTGCATTTAGATGTAGATCTATATTTAAAATAATCTTGAGAAATCCAAGTTTTTGGAGCCTACGTCTTGTCGGATGTAACTAGACTGTCATATTTTTAATCTCAAAGCTGACAAAGGGCTTGTACTTAGAGTAGGAATAGCATTGGCTCTACTTTTGTTTGTTGCCTGCTTGTGCTTTCATATTAGTATTGTATCCAAACTGATTTTTTTTTGCATAAATTTTAAAGTGTGTGTGTGATTTTTTTTAATGAGGGTTAATTTGGTCAAATACAGACAATACAAACTGAAAATCCATTTAATCAGTTGTGCATATAATGAAATATGTTGCAGTATATTAAAAAGAACCATGTAAGTAGAGATGCCACTATCATCAACTCTGTGTGGGGAAACTTCCCCACCTACTTTAGGGTGGCACAGTACTGAGAATGGACCTGACACAGAAATAGGGTATTGATTCTTATAGTAAATGAGATTGAGTTTTGTGTTCATTTCTATACATGTATAACTGTAAAATAAAAATTGGGATGTTTTCTTATGCTCCAGAGGATCATCTTATCTAACCCCTAGGATATGAGATAGCCCACTTTGGACATGCCTGGTCTAGGCAAGTTGGTGTGGGAAAAACCAGCAGCAAATGCTTTGAACTCCAATGAGTCTGGTTCTGAATCTTGACACTCCTAAGGCTGTTTGGTTTTTATTTTTTAGGTAATAAAATTCTTTTTTTCACTCAGTTTTACTGAGATATAATTGACGTATAACCTATGTTATATAAGTTTAAGATGTACATCATAATGCTATGATACATACATATATCGTGAAATGATTACCACAATAAGTTTAGTAAACATCCATCTGCTCACATATTTACACTTATTTTTTCCTTGTGATGAGAACTTTTAAGATTTATTTTCTTAGCAGCTTTCAAATATACAATACAGTATTGTTAACTATAGTCAACATGTTGTACATTACACTCCCAGAATTTATTTATCTTATAGTTGTAAGTTTGTACATTTTGGCTACCTTCACTCCATTCCCCCACTCCCCACCTTCTACATGTGGTAACTAGCGATTCGTTCTCTGCTTCTATGGGTTCCTTTTTTTGATTCCACATATAAGTGATATCGTGCAGTCTTATAATATACAGCTACATATTCCTCAAGGCACAGAGACTCCAGAAGACAGATAATATACTTGTTACCAGTTATTAATATTCTCTGATAGGGTGGGGGGCAGATATATGCTTTGTAGGAAATCCCTTGCCCCAAAATCTATCTTTCTGCTTTCAGTTTTATAGCAGATTGACTCTTTTGCATCAGCAGGAGGCATGTATCTTCAGTGCATAGGATCATCCCTTTACTCAAAAACAACCTTACTTTACTAACTTTATTCTGTTATTGATATTATTCTATTATTGATATTCATGTGTGGATATTGTCTATATTTTATGTTTCCTATGTCAGACCAGATAGGATATAAAAATGAAGCTGTCTATAACTAATATAAAACCATATACTTCCTGGTTGGGTCTACTTAATCAGCATTAGATTGATTTTCCCTCAAAAAATTCTGGTAACCTCCAGAAAATAAAGCATCATAACAACTTCCTAAGCATAGTCATTTTTGGTACTTCCTGGTTTCTTAGCTTTAATGGTGACTACTCTTCCATCACACTGATGCCCGTCAAAGGCAAAACTATCAAAGCCTGAAGGAGTTGCTTCTATCTGCCAGCCAAAGTTGTCTCTGCTCATGGTCCAGAGAGTTGATGTCTGAAATCAAGGCCCTGAAACTGTACATTCTCATTGCAAAAGGCACTGTTACTGCAGCTCTTTCCACCTATTGGTATCATCACTGAGGCTACAAAAGTTGGTGAAGACAGGCTGGTGAGATCTCCATGTGAAGTAGTTTTGTATTTCACTTTGCTTGAGGACTGTAGCAGCCCTGTGTTGAACCCAAGTAGGTGCTAATAAAATATTTATTGAGGAAAAAAAAGAATCTTATGGCATGAAATTACATATTACATTAATGACCCCATACTACCATTTGCAGAACTCATCAATATTATAATTAATTGGATTTGTCTGTAATTGTTTATTTACCCCCTAGTTCTAAACTATCCCCCTACCAAGTAAGCGTCATGAATCTAGAGCCCAATTGCATCATTCTATTTGCTTCTTGGAAGATCATAGTTAAAAGAGTAGGGTAACCAGAATCTTTCTTCCCAACCTGGTCTACTGTACTTGATCAAACGTCTATGTGCCTTAACTTCTGATTCTTAGGATGGAATTTTCCCTA
Source organism: Platanista minor (assembly GCA_004363435.1). Classification (NCBI taxonomy): domain Eukaryota; kingdom Metazoa; phylum Chordata; class Mammalia; order Artiodactyla; family Platanistidae; genus Platanista; species Platanista minor. The sequence goes on along the minus strand of RJWK010034640.1, from coordinate 18,519 downwards.
TGATATTCTTTTGTCCTTTAGGGACATAAACTCTTAAAGGGCTTCTCTCAAATCTCTCCATATTTGCCTAGGCACCCTACATCCATGGCCTGGATACGAACTACCAATGTGAAAGCACAGACTTCTATGTTTACTGATGGGGCAGTAGGAGAATATAGGAGACAATTTATCTTGTACCACTCTGAATATAGAAGAGTGAGACTAGCAAAGCCCCATTCTAAGTGCTAGGTGACATATGAGAGCTGGAAGGTTTGAGAAATTTTAGATTTAAACTTTTCCATAAATTGTTACTAGTAATGGTGTTGTAATTTTTGTTACTCTTTGCATTTTCATATTTATTGATTTGAGTAGACATAGGCAGTTCGATAAGAAGAAAAGGACAAGACAAATGTGCTTTGTGAGCAGCAAAGTGACAAAACATTAGTGGCCAAAATGAGAATATATGGGAGAGCCAAGGGCAAAATTAATATAATGGAAATATACAGAGTACTCAGGATTTGTGCTGATAATTTTATTCTCTGAAATTTGAATTGTGTGGTATAGCTTTCTAGCTTAAATGAATTACTGGCTTGTACTGGCCTATTAGAAGTATCTGCTGAAGTCACATGGATTGAATTTGACCAATGGGATCTTATTTCAAAATACAAAAGGTAGCGTAATAGATTCCAGTTGTATTGGGTAAGTGAAAAACTTAGTCATGAAGCAGCAGAGAAAGGCGTGATCAACAGAAATTAGGAATTTAGACAAGGAGAAAAACTAGCTTGTAAAAAATGTCTGTCACTCACTGCCTGAAAATTAAAGTAGCCTCACTTAGACTGAGTGATCCAAGGTACAGTGAAATTTTAAAATGCCTTAGAATTGACCCAAACAAGAACTGTGTTTTTCAGTGTATCAGTTTTTGTGTGTGCTTTGAGTGTATATTCAACAGATGGTGGAAACTTTTGGACTCTTTGGGAGAAATGGCCAATCTCACAGTAGAGGTATCTGGGGGCAGGATATCCTCTTTAGGCCCAGGAGGAAAGGACTGAGCTATTTTCTAAGCAGGCATAAGTCTATTTGGCAGTGATCGGCAGGATCTGAGCTACATTCTCATTGTAAGAGCTGTGTTTGCCACAATATCACTAAGCAGAAGGGAGTTCCTCTAATTGATAAATACTATGTAGTTTCTTTGGGAAATCGTAGCATTATGCCATGACTGGTGCATTTAAACAAGCACTAAGAGAAGTAAAATGTGGATACATAATAAGACATTGGTGATTCCCAGGATCTGAACTCAAAGAACCAGGAACAAGACCTGAAACTAAGAATTATGACTCAAAAGAGGATATATAATAGTTGAGGAACATTAAGCTTTTTTGTTTCTTTGTTTTCATGTTAGCCTACTGGGTTAATCTAGTTCCTTGAAGGAAAGTCTAGGCTTACTTTCTTGAAAAATTTCAGTGAATGACTTTCACTCAGGCTATCAGGCTATCTAGAAGATGGATCAAGCCAGAAAATACATGACCTTTTTAAAAGACCTGCTTGTTTTCTTAAGACTATAAAACCTTTATCAAAAAGATTAACTTGCAAGTGAAAGCACCATTTTTTAATGTGTTTTGTGACTACTATGTGTCACTGTGGGCTGTAAGAAACAGAAAAATTTATTGGTACTGGTGGTAGGAGATTCAAGGGGACAGTTTTCATTCAGCGTCTGCCAGTGATCCAAAATGCATGGTCGATTTTTAGCTAATAAAAGCTAGAAAGAGATTTAAAAAAAAAGGATAGGAGAATAGAAGAAGAAAGAGAAAAAAAGGAAAAAGAAAGGGATGAAGGAAAAGAAGAGAACACAGAAAAAAATGAAAATTAAAGTGAAAGGAGGTGGGACAGGAAAATATCATGTGTTCCCTTTGACCCTCATTTCCCTGCCTAGGTATTTTCCAGATGTATCAAAAATTTTAATTTATTTTTTACTATGAAGGGCAATTTTTAGTGTTTCTCACTGTATGCGTCTGTGCTAAGAAAGTTTTTGTGTACTGAGAACAAACTATAATTTATGTAACACTATTTCTGTTACGCTTTTTAAAATACTGACCATAGTTTATTACCATCATTTCCACTCTCAGAAACTCTAGATTGGGACCATTACTCCTAACTTCTGTGTTAATTTAGGGAAATTAATTCTGTTAACTCTGGTACCAGAGTGTAGAATATAGAATTGCTCAAGAGTTCTCTAGATCTGCCAGCGTAGGCTGTTGGCCATTGGGCACTGCCTTACCCTGTTGCTCATACGCATTTGCTGATTTGTCTTGTGCCAATACCCTCTGGTCCCCTTCTACAAGGAGTTCTCAGGTTGCAATTTTTCCTTCTTTCTTCTCTTTGATTCCCTGAGAGCCTAAATATCCTCCCTCTGGCTCTTAGAAGCTCTTTTCTTAGCACTCAGCTTTGTGAAAGTAGAAATCAAACTATTTAAAATATGTAGCTATATTATTATATTTTAAGTAATTAATTTTGGTAAGCCATCAAATAAATATGGATATTTGACTTTTTTAAAATAATTTATTTATTTATTTTTGGCTGCATTGAGTCTTCATTGCTGCATGCAGACTTTCTCTAGTTGTGGCTCGTGGGCTCTAGAGCACAGGCTCAGTAGTTGTGGCGCATGGGCTTAGTTGCTCCGCGGCATGTGGGATCTTCCCGGACCAGGGCTCTAACCTGTGTCCCCTGCATTAGTAGGTGGACTCCCAACCACTGCACCACCAGGGAATTCCAGATATTTGACTCTTAAAACCACATTCTGAAAATTTATAGTCTCTGGAAAACATGACCTCTTCTAATTTATAAAGTCTTATCATTGTGTGTATGAAATTATTCAGCACACTGATAAGGTCCTGTGTGGGGCGTAAATTGGATGCTACTGCATTGTATTGTAGGTCCCATAAACTGAGAGGAAAAGGGTCTGAAATAATTTTCTTCTGTAAATCCATGAACCCTCTTCTCACTTTCAACTTATTTGATTTTACTAATTTCTAAGAATGTATTCTTTTCTTCTAGGTTGCCCAATTTGTTGTTGTGTAATTGCTCATAGTAGTATTTTTTTTTTTTTAAAGAAAATGTCGGGGGTAGGAGTTTATTAATTTATTTATTTTTGCTGTGTTGGGTCTTCATTTCTGTGTGAGGGCTTTCTCTTGTTGTGGCAAGCGGGGGCCACTCTTCATCGCGGTGCGTGGGCCTCTCACTATCGCGACCTCTCTTGTTGTGGAGCACAGGCTCCAAACGTGCAGGCTCAGTAGTTGTGGCTCACGGGCCTAGTTGCTCCATGGCATGTGGGATCCTCCCAGACCAGGGCTTGAACCCGTGTCCCCTGCATTAGCAGGCAGATTCTCAACCACTGCACCACCAGGGAAGCCCCACTCATAGTAGTATTTTATGAGCCTTTGTATTTCTGTGGTATCGGTTGGAACTTCTCTTTCATTTCTGATTTTTTCTTGGTGAGTCTAGCTAAAAGATTGTCAATTTTGTTTATCTTTTCAAAGAACCAGCTCTTAGTTTTTTAATCTTTTCAATTGTCTTTTTAGTCTCTATTACATTTATTTCTGCTCATCCTTATTATTTCTTTCCTTCTACTAACTTTGTGATTCACTTGTTCCTTTTCTAATTTTTTTAGGTCTAAAGTTAAATTGTTTATCTGAGATTTATCTTCTTTTTTCTTAGACTTTTACATCTTTAAAAAATTTTTTGTATTCTTCAAAATTTTTTTTAATTTTTAATACAATTTTTAATGGTTGCTTTCCGTTTGCAGTTATTAAAAAATATTGGCTCTATTTCCCGTGTTGTGCAGTACATGCTTGAGCCTATCTTACACCCAGTAGTTTATATCGCCCACTCTCTCAGACCTTTAATGCCTCTTCCGGCCTCACCCCACTGGTAACCATTAGCGTTTTCTCTGTATCTGCGCACCTGCTTCCTTCTTGTTATATTCACTGGTTTGTTGCATTTTGTTTCTTGAGGTAAGCCTATATAGCTGTGAACCTCCATCTTAGAACAGCTTTCGCGGTATTGCATTTTGGTATGTTGTATCTGTTTTCAGTTGTTTCTAGGTAGTTTTTTTTTTTGCTGTATGCGGGCCTCTCACTGTTGTGGCCTCTCCTGTTGCAGAGCACAGGCTCCAGACACGCGGGCTCAGCGGCCATGGCTCATGGGCCCAGCCACTCCGCGGCACGTGGGATCCTCCCGGACCGGGGCACGAACCTGCGTCCCCTGCATCGGCAGGTGGACTGTCAACCACTGCGCCACCAGGGAAGCCCTCTAGGTAGTTTTTGATTTCTCTTTTGACTTTTTCAATGTCTCAGTAGTTGTTCAGTAGTTGTCCAGTAACATGTTTATTTTCTTCTTGTAATTGATTTCTGGTTTCATACCATTGTGGTCAGAAAAGATGCCTGGTATGATTTACATTTTCTGGAATTTATTAGAAATTATTTTGTGGCATAACATATGATCTATCTTTGAGGAAGTTTCATGTGCACTTGAGAAGAATGTGTATTCTGCTTTTTAGATGTTACTTTTCACATTTAAAAATTTTGTATATCTTTTAACTACTGTAGCTTTAGTTAATTTTACTACTTCTGTCTTTTAACTTTCTTAATATCTTTATAAGTGATTAATTGACTATGTTTACTATTTATTTACCTTTTCCAGTGAGATTTTTACCTTTGTATGTTGTCTTGTTTTTTTGTTTTGTTTTGTTTTTTTCAGTACATGGGCCTCTCACTGTTGCAGCCTCTCCCGTTGTGGAGCACAGGCTCCGGACGTGCAGGCTCAGCGGCCATGGCTCACGGGCCTAGCCGCTCCGCGGCATGTGGGATCTTCCCGAACCAGGGCACAAACCCACGTCCCCTGCATCGGCAAGCGGACTCTCAACCACTGTGCCACCAGGGAAACCCTGTTGTCTTGTTTTTAATAGTGTCATTTCTTTTCAGCTTTCCTGTAATATTTCTTGTTAGACCTGTTTAGTAGTGATGAACTATTTTAGCTTTTGCTTGTTTGAAAAACTCCTTATCTCTCCTTCATATCTGAACAATAATGTTGCTGAATAGCGTGTTATTGGTTGGAAGTGTTTTCCTTTTATCAACTTTGCACATGTCATGTGACTCCCTTCTGTCCTACAAAGTTTCTGCTTAGAAATCTGCTGATGGTTTTATGGCGTTTCCTTGTATGTAGTAATTTTTCTCTTGCTGTTTTTAAGATTCTCTTTAAATTTTGATGTTTTAATTATAATGTGTCTTGGTGTGGATATCTTTGGGTTCAGCTTATTTGGAACGTTTTGGTCTTCCTGGACCTGGATGTCTGTTTTCTTCCCTAGGTTAGGGAAGTTTCCAGCCATTTTTTCCTTCCCCTCCCTTCCCTCCCCTCCCCCTCCCCCCTTCTCTCTCCCTCCCCTCTCCTCTCCTTTCCTTTTTTGCTATTAGTTCGTCAAATAAGATTTCTTCCCCTTCTCTCTCTCTCTCCTCCTTCTAGGACCCCAATAATGTGAATGTTATTCTGCTTGATGTTGTCCAAGAGGTTCCTTAAGTTATCTTCATGTGTTAAATTCTTGTTTCCTTTTTGCGGCTTTGTGCGGGTGAGTTCCATTGCTTTATCTTCCAGCTTGCTGAAACATTCTTCTGCTTTATTTAGTCTGCTGTTGAACCCCTCTAGTGTATTTGTCAGTTCAGTTATTGTATTACTCAGCTCTGTAACTTCTGATTGGTAATTTATGTTTTCTATCTCTTTGTTGAAGTTCTCACTGTGTTCACCCACCCTTCTTCCTAGTTCAGTGAGCATCTTGATGATCTTTATTTCAAATTATTTATTAGGGCACTTACCTGTCTCTGAATCACTAAAGTCTTTTTCTGAGGTTTTGTTTTGTTTTGTTTGGAACATATTTCTCTATTTCCTCATTTTGCTTGATTCTCTATGTTTGTTTCTGTGTAGTTGGTGAAACAGCTACCTCTCTCAGTCTTGAAGAAGTGATCTTGTGTACATGATAACTCTCCTTGTTTAACTTTGCCCTTGGTTGTCTCCAAACCTTTGTGATTGTCTAAACTGCCTTATTTATTCTTAATAAGAATACCCCCATTGTTAAAGGTGTCCCAAGATCTGTCAGTGTTTCAACTGGAAGTGTTTCAACTAGTTTCAGGCTGATTGGATGCCAGAACCTCAGGCAGCAGCTTTCTTTTTTAAATTAATTAATTAATTTATTTATTTTTGGCTGCATTGGGTCTTCATTGCTGCATGTGGGCTTTCTCTAGTTGCAGAGAGCGGGGGCTACTCTTCGTTGCTGTGCTTAGGCTTCTCGTTGTGATGGCTTCTCTTGTTGTGGAGCACAGGCTCTAGGCATGCGGGCTTCAGTAGTTGTGGCACATGGGCTCAGTAGCTGTGGCTTGTGGGCTCTGGAGCACAGGCTCAGTAGTTGTGGCACATGGGCTTGGTTGCTCTGCGGCATGTGAGATCTTCCTGGACCAGGGCTCAAACCTGTGTTCCCTGCATTGGCAAGCAGATTCTCAACCACTGTGCCATGAGGGAAGCCCAGCAGTAGCTTTTAAAGTTTATAAAAATATGCAGTCCTGGGCTTCCCTGGTGGCACAGTGGTTGAGAGTCTGCATGCCGATGCAGGGGACATGGGTTTGTGCCCCGGTCCAGGAAGATCCCACATGCCGCAGAGCGGCTGGGCCTGTGAGCCCTGGCCGCTGAGCCTGCGCGTCTGGAGCCTGCGCTCTGCAACGGGAGAGTCCACAACAGTGAGAGGCCCGCGTAATGAAAAAAAAAATGCAGTCCTGTGGGGCCACAATCCCTGCAGGTCTCCAGGCCAAAAGATCTGGAGGTGACCTTGGGAGACAGTTGTGAAAATTTGGGCTCTAGTAGAGTGTATAAGCTCATTTCTGGGAAATTTCATTGAGCCATAACAAGGCCAAGGGGATATGCAAGGATGGTGCATATCACCACCCTTCCATCTCCTTAGCCTCTAGATGGCTGGGAAACCTGAAGTCTGTGCCTCAGGCTGATGCTTTGGGCTAAGTAAATAGGCCTTTTTCACAGGAAGAATGGGGTTGTGTTTCAATCTGTTGTCTGCAGGGCCCAGGGGGAGGTGGCCTGGCAAGAACTGTCTTTCCAGTTGTTCTAATCCCATGGAACTCAGGAACATCAGCCCCCTTGACCACCAGCACCAAGTGATCAAGTCCTGTCCCTTGTGTGGATTGTGCAAGGCAGCTGGAGAGTAGAGGCAAGACGTGCTTGCTGGCTTTAGAAAGGCAGTGGGAAAATGTCTTGATTGTGCATGACTTAAGGTTTCAGTAACGCAAGAAAGAGTGCCTTGTCTGTGCACATGCACTGGCTTCAGGCTGGGAGCAGGTGAATGCCAGATTGCTCCAGCCCCAGCTTAGGGCAAGGGAGTTCCACAACCACCTGTGGTTCACAGACTTTAGCTAGGTGGTGGTATAATGCTGTAACCATTCCCATGTGCCCGCCCCAGCCAGAGAGTAAGAGAGTGCTGAAACTGCCTGCACTCTCTGGCTTTAGCAGGGCAGTGAGATACTACCAGGACCACTTTCCCCCAAGTCTTAGAACAGGTGGTGGGAGGGTGCCATGCCTGAGCTCACCTGCCTGTTCCAACAGATTAGGTTGAGGATGTTGTGGCATCTGCCAGCACCTCTGTCTCTGTGGAGAATTTTGACTGTCTCCTGCCCCTCCAGACAACATTTTTAGTTAGCAAATGAATCTCCTTCACGTATAGTTTAGGCACTTTCCAAACCGATATTGTTTCATTGGGTTTCATGGTAAGCCCTTGAAAAGCGGAATCTCAGTTTCCTATAGCACTTTGGGTCCCTTGGACTTCAGCTTTGTTGGTTTTCTAAGCCAGACATTTTGGGAGCTTGTCTTTCCAGTGAAGATTCCAGTGGTTGGGGGTACCTAATGTGAGGCACCAACCCCTGGTGAGATGCCTCCCTGTTGTGTGTTGGTACACTGGGGGTGGGTATTTTTTTGTGATTGACTGTGTCTCTGCCCCTCCTCCCCTTCTCAGTGTGGTCCTTTGATCCTTTGTTGTGGAAAACAGTTTATCTAGTTTCCAAATCTTTTTCAAAAGGAAATGATCCATATGGAGGTGTAGATTTGGTGTGTCCATGGGAGGAGGAGAGTTAAGAGTCTTCCTGTGTTGTCATCTTGGACTCCTCTTCACCTTACTTGATCTTGAAATGAATATACCTTGACCCTCTTTTCCACAGTACAAAATAGTTTGTTGTATTTAAAATGTCATTAGTGCTTATAATTGTCTTGAAGTAAGAGGCAGTTTTATCACCTTATTTTAATATCAAATTGTTTTCCTTGGGGAAATTGAGCTTACATGACATTTGAGTAAAATACAAAACTTTTAACTAAAATCCAGGTATTTCCAAGTATTTCGATGTTCATCTTATAGAAAAAAAGTCTGTGTCATATAAATGTTTTTTAACCTTTCTTATAATATTACTTTTCCTATAAATATTTTGAAATCCAGAGGGATGCTAGTCCAGTCATAATGATGAAGTTTTAAAAAGAATTAAATATTCTGACAGCAATCCTCTTTGGAATATTTTGCTTACAATATTTTCTAGCCTAGCAAGCCTTCTTGATGGCAAAAACAAATGTTTTGGGGCTTCCCTGGTGTCGCAGTGGTTGAGGGTCCACCTGCTGATGCAGGGGACACGGGTTCCCTGGTCCAGAAGGATCCCACATGCTGCGGAGTTGATGCGCCCGTGATCCATGGCCGCTGGGCCTGCGCGTCTGGAGCCTGTGCTCCGCAACGGGAGAGGCCACAGCAGTGGGAGGCCCGCAAAAAAAAAAAAAAAAAAAGTTTTGTGTTAGTTTAATGTGTGATTTATATCAGTGTCATTAATCTTCCCGCATGTAATTCAAGAATAAAGCCAGATGATGGAGAAACATTTTGTTTAAAGTACAGAGTAAAGTTTTAACAGATGAAAATCTTTAGTGGAGATTCAGGGGCATATTAGGCAGTGATTGGTTAATGACCATAGTTCTTTATATCATTTTATAAAGATCAAAATAAAAATTCACATCACAAAAATAACACAGAATAAGTGAACTAGAACTCTGAGCATGAAAGATAGAAGCCAAGTTAATATCATTACTTACCATTTGATAAAATGAGTGTACGTGAACCCCAGATGCTTGCATAGATGTATTATTTTTTACTCATTCATTCACAGATGGATCTCCTGTTTATGCTATATATTAACTCCTGGTAAGAATAATAAAGATTTTATTTGATTTACAAAGAAAAATAAACTCCTTAATATTATCCAAAGTCACAATTTAAGGATTCCCATAGGCTTGAAATTGCAGAATTTTAGAATTTCAAGAGACCTTAGGGAGATTATTTGGCTTGGTCATTTTACATTTGAGGAAACCGGGATCCAGAAGCCTGATGTGACTCTTCTGATTATATTGCTATGGATCAAGGATAATTTGGTTCTTATTCTCATGACAAACATCCCTTGCTTCAGGTATAGAGGACCATGTGCTCTACAGACAACAGCTCAACTTTCCCCCCATCTTCAAGTGTATGAGAACTACTATGAACACAAGCACAAATTTATAGTAATCATAGCTACCATTTATTGGGTGTCTTCTATATACTATCCACTTGACAATATTATTTATTATTCTGACAACTTTTGAGCTGGTAATTAAGGTTTTTCAAAAATTAATTAATTTATTTTTGGCTGCATTGTATCTTTGTTGTTACTAGCAGGCTTTCTCTAGTTGTGGCAAATGGGGGCTACTCTTCGTTGCAGTGCACAGGCTTCTCATTGTGGTGGCTTCTCTTTGTTGTGGAGCATGGGCCCTAGGCACGCAGGCTTCAGTAGTTGTGGCTCACAGGCTCTAGAGCACAGGCTCAGTAGTTGTGGCACATGGGCTTAGTTGCTCCGCGGCATGTGGGATGTTCCCAGATGGGTTTGAACCCGTGTCCCCTGCATTTGCAGGTGGATTCTTAACCACTGCACCACCAGGGAAGCCCATTTTTCTTTTTTAAAGATTTATTTATTATTTATTAATTTATTTAAAATTTATTTTTGGCTGTGTTGGGTCTTAGTTGCAGCACGTGGGATATTTGTTGAGGCATGTGGACTCTTTCATTGCCATGTGTGGGCGTCTCCACGCGGGCTCTTATTGAGACGTGTAAGTTCAGTAGTTGTGGCACACACACTCAGCTGCTCCACGGTATGTGGGATCTTCCTGGACCAGGGATTGAACCTGCTTCCCCTGCATTGGAAGGCAGATTCTTTACCACTGGACCACCAGGGAAGTCTAAGTTTCTTATTATACTGATGAGGAACTAAAAACTCAGAAAGGCAAATTACCTTTTTCACATCCATGTACAAAGTAAGTAGCTGAGCCAAGACCTGGTCTAACTATTTCTAGCAGTTTCAGGAGAAGGAGCTGGGAGGAAGAGGAGATGTGAATTTTTCCATAAGTGTGTAAAATATTCCCAGAGTTAGTCCACATAATGGGAGACTTGGAGGGACTTGAACTTCTGGTGGTGACTGAGGTAAACAGCAATATCAGACATGAATGCTTTGGTTTTTAAGAGTTGGTTAAGTCTAAATTTAGGAGATGACATTTATTCCTTATAATTAAAGATATGTAAAAAGTGAAGTATACATCTATGGCATTAGAATTTTCTGTTTGCCAAAGAAAATTTAAAAGTGATACATATTAGGGGTGTAGAATCTATTCACATTTCCAGCATTCCATTTTACTCTTTCTTCATAGGCTTTATCTCTTTGATAAGATTTCCCATTTATTCATGCATATTACAATCCTTTCCACTAGATCATTCAATATATTAATCATAGATATTTTTAAGTCATTGTCTGAAAGTTTTAACATCTGGTCATCTCCAGGTCTAGTTCCATAGGCTGCTTTTTCACTTGACAATGGGTGGTTTTTATTTTAACCTTTTTATATGTCATATTTTTCAATTAAATACCAAACATTGTATAGAAGAAGGGTAGAAACTGAGGTTAAATAATATTTGTTCCTGGAAATGGACCCACCTCTTCCTCTGTCAAATCAAGTCTGGGGAGTTGAGTGAACCTAGTCAGTAGATGAGCTGGGTTTGAGTTTTGTTGCAGTAGTTACATTCAGTGTACCATAACCTTTAAATACTTCTAGCAGTGGGCTGCTGCTACCTTGGGCTTGGGGTGCCACAAAGTCTTTCTCAATGTTCATATTCCGCTTTCATAACCACTTTACATATATGGGTCACAATGGGGATCTCTCTCTACACTCAGCAGCAGACAACTTTTGCTACTATCCTCCCTGGCCACTAGGGACAGTAGGATTTCCTAAACCTGGTGTATGGCTTAAGGCTTTTGTTTCATATAATGGTTCAGAGAATGGACACATTTTGTGCCTGTACACCACCAAACGGGCTCATTTGGACATCCTGCTCTGATTCCAGTCTTTCTTGTGATGAGCACCTGGTGGAGGCTTATGGAAAAGAGTTTATGAACGAATATAGATACTCCTTGTGTCTGTGCTTCCAGGGATTATAGACTGTCATGGTAATTCACAGTCAGCCTTTAAGGATTATTTATTTTTCTGATTTCTTTTTTCTTTCTTGGCAGGTTGCCTCTTTCTTTCTGTGTTTTGTCAAAAGTGAAACCATTCTGGTGTCCCATCTTTCCTTTGGAACTCAGTTCACTTGATTTTTCTGGAACCTCAGCTCTTGGTAGGCTTAAGAAAATACATGATTCTGTAGATTTTCCACCTTTTTCTGGTTGTTAGGATGAGAGTTACATTTTTTGTAGCTTTCCATTAATAGCAGTAGAACTCCCTTGGCAATTTACATTAAGAAGATGTGAGTATAGCTATCCATCTTATTCTTGGCTCAGCCTCAGTTTGGGTACTTTTTAGCATATTTCCTTGTCATATAAAAAATATGAGTCAGGGCTTGCAATGAGGCTGGGTGTTTCAGTGAACCTAGAAGCTTGTGCTTATAGCCAGACAATAGTAGGTGGAAATCATTAAATGTCACTTTGAACAATAGCTTATTACTCTGTAACATAATAAAAAATGGTATCATTTTCATACTATTGTTGTGAAGATTAGAATTTACTTGTTCATCCAACAAATGTTTTTTTGAATATCTACATTATGCCAGACACCACTGAAGGTGCTACAAACACAGGGATTACAAGAGAGAAACAATACTTTGCCTTTACAAAGCTTGCATTCTACTGGGAAGAGACAGATTCTAAACGCAAAATAATAAAAGTTCAGGTAGTAATAAGTGCCTTGAAGAAAAATCAAGCAGGGAGAGAAGAGAGAGTGAAGGGGGTCAAGTGTGAGCTGTTGATTTTGGGCGGTCAGCATATGTGAGTAGGTGACTTTTGACTAGAAAGTGAATGGAAGGAAAGAAAAATCAGCCCTGTGAAGGCAAGGAGAAGAGGAGATCACTCTAGGCAAAGGAAACAGCAAGTGTGAGGCCCCGAGATAGAATGAGCTTCGTGTACTTGAGCAAAAGGAAAGTCATTTTGACCACTGCAGAGTGGGAGAGAGGACAAGTGGAACAGTGTAGTTTGGGAAGAGGCAGAAGCCAGATTATGTAGGGTTTGTCAGGCCAGGTTAAAAAAATTGTATATATGCATGACTCTAACCCCCAAATTGACAAATAGTGGGTATTTAAGAAATGTTAATTCCTTTATCATTTTTGGTTACTCATCTCCATGGATGAATCTATTTATCCCACCCTAAATGAATGAAGGGCATAGAAAGGATGGTGATACACTGCTCTGGAATCATGAATTTGGATAAATTAGTCTAACACTACTACATATAAAATAGATAAACAATAAGGACCTATTGTGTAGCACAAGAAACTATATTCAATACCTTGTAATAACCTATAATGGAAAAGAATCCGAAAAAGAATATATATATATATATATATGCATGTGTGTGTGTATATATACATGTGTATATATATGTATATAAGTGAATAACTTTGCTGTACACTAGAAACTAACACAGCATTGTAAATCAACTATACTTCAATTAAAAAAAAAAGATAAATAAATCTAAACTGAGAAGACTGTGTGGAATCTAGGATTTTTGTCCTCCAAATTGGTCCTAATATCAATACTCAGATATGTGCTGGCTGCAGCTAGAATTCTAGACAAAATCTCAGAATGGTCAGAGTTTGTGTTCTCACTCACTTAATTACTATTTTTGTTCAAATGCTCTTCTGCCCTATATATAGGAAATATCTTCATATTACCCCATGAAAGCTCTTATTCCTAAAGCCAATATGTGAATTAGGAATTGAAATAAAACTTAGAGACCGATGACTAATAGTTTTTTTCTTATTTTATTGGAATATAGTTGCTTTACAATGTTGTGTTGGTTTCTGCTGTACCATGAAGTGACTCAGCTATATGTATACATATATCTCCTCCCCTCCCACCGCCTGCCATCCCACCAAGCTGAGCTCCCTCTGCTATACGGCAGGTTCCCACTAGCTATCTGTTTTACACATGGTAGTGTATATATGTCAAACCTGTAAACTCCTAAACCCTGTCCATGTAAACACACTCCTACAGGGATATATGCATTTCAGGCAAAAGTTGCTGATAAACGTGAGAAAAGGTATTTTTGAGCAAATGCATCTTGCGTATTCAAACTTATTATCCTCAAGCCATGTGACTCTGGAAACACAATACATTCAACACTGTTTATTAACGTGCAGACACTTATCTACTCTTCCTTCACTTTCTTTAAAAAGTCTTTGCATTAAAACAACAAGCAAACAATTACTTTCATTTCATATCAAAATTGGCTCAGCATGCCACAGAGACAGGTTTCAAATCTACTTTCGCATATAATCCTTTTGTTTCCTATTTTAACAGAAAAGAACGTACTTGGATTTAAGAATAGAAACTTAGAGCCAAGGCTGAAAGGCAGCATAGAGGTGTCTTGTCCCACCACGCTCCAAAGTTTCTGCTCCTCTGTAGCCCTGCTGCAACATCTCACTGGCTCATCAATGGCTGGACAAACTCCACTGGTCACTCTAGAGGACCCAGTGTCTCAAGATGAGGCCCACTGAATCTTGGGTTATTTATTTTAAAGTTCTTTATGTTAATAGATATACACACACATGTCTCTTATAATTCTCTCATCCTAAACTTTTCATAAACATTGCATGTTGGATTCTGAGAGACTCAATGTTCTCAAAATGCTGATGTTTTTCCTTCAGTTATTTTATCTTCCGCTTTTGGGTAATGTCTCTTACCCTCATGGTTTCTTCTCTGGTACCTTTTACATACTTATATCCTTCTGTATTTCTATTGTCAACTTGTCAACATCTTAATTTTTTTGGTAAAAGAGCGTTAACATTTTATTACTAGCACTATCACAAGAAAAAATGTTTGCTTGTTGATTCATTAAATAAATAGTTATTCAGAGCAAGGCATTCATCTAGGCCCTGAAAGTACAACAGTGAACAAAATGAAATTTTGTGAGTTAGATGTTGTAACACCTGACCACACGTGTTCACCTATTTATTTTTTATCCCCCCAAACTTTACACAGGTCCTCTATATACATATACGTGTATAATTCCCTTGGATGTCAAGAGTGAGAAATTCTGGAAATTCTCTAATTTATGGGATTTTAATTATTGTTATATCATAAATATCAGTGAGACTAAAGTAAGAACCTCGCCATAGGCCTTTTATTATTTCTGAGGATTGGGTACTTTCCCCCTTCCTGTAGTCTCAGTGGATTCATCCTTTACTGTGGTGTCTTCAGAGCCTCAGTGCTTTGGGACTCCGCCTTCTCAGTGCAGTTCTCTTGACGGTGCTCTCTTCCTGTCTCTGAAACTCAGAACTTTGGTTTGAACTAGGCTTTTCAAAGCACTATACTCCAGGTGACATTCCTGCTCTGAACTACCTCTTAAATTTTCTTTAGTTCCTAAGAAAATTATAATAAGTATCTATTTTATGAGTTGAAAGTCTCATATTGAAAACCTCCTTTGAGATTTCTTTGTATACTCTTTTGCTCTCTCTCTTTTTAAATCCTCAGGCTGTATTCTCAGTCATGCCATTTTTTTCACTCTTGTGTTTATGTGAAAAATATTTCCTTTTTGGTGAAAAATCTTTCTACTAGCCTTTCAAAACTGGCAAGTACAATCTGGACTGAAATCTATGGTTGTTATCCTCTGTTTTTTTTGTTTTTTTGTTTTTTTCATGCGAAAACCCTGAACTCCTCTGCAGTGGTTTTGATCAGCCTGCCTTTTTCTCTTGTTACAGATTCATGACCCACCTTTCAGTCAAGTGTTTTGCCACATAGCCTGTTTTTCCATTGGGCAGTAAGGGACCCTGTTGGTAGGAGCTGTCCACAACTAGTGTACACGACAGAAAGGTGCACCAGGACCATATTATCATTTTCTATCAGCCAGTAAATTCCCCACGAATATATTTCCCTTGCTACTTCACATCGACATATATACACTACCAAATGTAAAATAGTTAGCTAGTGGGAAGCAGCCTCATAGCACAGGGAGATCAGTTCGGTGCTTTGTGTCCACCTAGAGGGGTGGGATAGGGAGGGTGGGAGGGAGATGCAAGAGGGAGGAGATATGGGGATATACGTACATGTATAGCTGATTCACTTTATTATAAAGCAGAAATTAACATACTGTTGTAAAGCAATTATACTCCAATAAAGATGTTAAAAAAAAATTTCCTGTCTTCCTTCTCCTTCCCCCCACCTCAGTATTATAAACCCATCATAATTTTCAATTTCTCCCATCTCTTTCTGAGTTCCCCTCAGAGATTTTCTTTTCCCACAGAAGACTATGCTGAATTGATCGGGGCACATTTTACCTGGTTTTTTGGTCCTTTCTTCTCCTGTGTTCTAAGCTCTGAACATGTGTACCTGCCTGTACTTATCGTTTAATGATCTTTAGCAACTTGAACAGGTTAGTTTTCGTCCGGAGCCTGTGCCCCGCAGTGCTAGGGGTCACAGCAGTGAGAGGCCTGCATACCGCAAAAAGAAAAAAAAAAAAAAGCTGAGATTTTTTTAAAAATTTTCTACACATTATATTCCATTTATTTCCAGATCCATAAAACATGGGTTTTGTAAACCTTATCTGAACCTAAGTGAAAAGCATCTGGCATTAGTTAATCTATCCATCTCTTGTCTAATTTTACTCCATCTTTGTATTTCTGGATCCAAATCTCAAAATTTTACTTAATTTTTTTCTTAAGTAATGTTTTTATTACTCTTACAACAAGCTTTTTTTTTTTTTTTTTTTTTAAGGGAATTAAAAAAAAAATCTTGGGTTCCTTCTTCCTATTTTTACAATTCCTAAAGTTATATGTGTGTTTACCACTGACTCAGTGCTGTGTCAAATGCTATAATTCCTAAACATTTTTAAGTGCTGTGGAAAGACAGTAGACACTGGAGGCAAGCACTGCAATTCAAATAACATCTATCCTGGGTTCTGATCATGAGGCCTTGATATCTAGCTCCCTTAAGTTCCAATTTCTTCTCTTGTAAAGTGCAAACAATACCTTTCAGGACATTTAAATGATAAAAATTAGAGATAATATATGTAAAGGTTGATTGTAAACACATATACATATTAAAGGTAATGTATAGAAAACATCTAACAGCATATCTGGCCCATAGAAAGTGTTCATAAAATGTTTGGTGTTTATTATTTCAGCAAATGAGTACTTTGGATTTTATTTTCCAATTAAAAATAACAATGATCACATAATCTCTTGTACCTAGTGTCACAACTAATTTTTCCCCTCTTCCAGAGGTTTTACAGATTGTCTTTGTTTCTTGTGTTCTCTTTTTCACCAAGAATTCTAGGATTCCAGAAAACAAAACAGCCACACAAAATATTTGCTTCAGATTTTCTCTTTCCTTTTTAAACCTTCCAGCTTTGTACTGTCTCTTCTTTTAGTTTCCACTTTTTAGTGGCCCTGATCCCTTGCTTTTCACTAGTGGAGGACTGAGAGGATGCGGGGAAGGAACAGATAATATGAAGTCTCAGCATATCTAATCGTCCCCAATTTATGACTTTTCTTTTTGCTCTCAGTTTTTCTGTCTCCTTAAGAAAGAAAAGTCACAAGGCTCTCTTCCAACATTGTGGCCTCCAAATCTACCTCCTGTCATTGATCACTTTGTCTTTGCCCAGCAAAACTTCTTGTTGTAGAAAATGCACAGCAACCTACAAGTATTACCATTACTGTCTTCTAAGTAAGAAAATTAGGACTCGCACAAGGTATTTGCAATGGGCAAATAAAACTGGCAATCATGTCTGGGTCTCACATGACTCCAATTATGGGAATTTTTCTACCTGGCCAATAGGTGTGTCTAATTCAGCATTTCTCAAACCTGGCTAAACATGATAATCACCTGGTAGCTTTTAAAAGCAGTATTACATGCCTGAGATATACCATGGACGATTCAGAATCACTGAGACTTGGGCCAGGGTCTCTGAATTTTTAAAACCTCCCTCAGTGATTATACTGTACAGACAAGGTTGAGAAACACAGCTGTAATGAGCCATCTAGTCCTAGTATGCCTTTATTTATTTATTTATTTTCTTCTTTTTTTTTTTGCGGTCCGCGGGCCTCTCACTGTTGTGGCCTCTCCCGTTGCGGAGCACAGGCTCCAGACGCACAGGCTCAGTGGCCATGGCTCACGGGCCCAGCCGCTCCGCGGCATGTGGGATCTTCCCGGACCGGGTCACGAACCTGTGTCCCCTGCATCGGCAGGTGGACTCTCAACCCCTGTGCCACCAGGGAAGCCCTTCTTTTTATCTTTTGCTTGCTTTTATTTTTAAATTCAATTTCTGTGGTTTTGAAATCAGAGAAATAATTTTCAAAATAACATTTCTTTTTTTTTTCAGTGAAATTTTTTCTTTAACAGAACAAAAAAAGTAGAGTTGCTCTGGAGTGAGAGTATGGAGATCTACCTAACCAGGATCCCTCAGTCTGCATCTCAGAGACCATAAGGCCACCTACACTATTTGAAAACCCTTAGCCTAGGAATAGTAGGCAACAGCACCAGGTGTGTAGTGAACACATTACAGGGATATCTGGACTATAACCCCTGTAGTTCTTGGGTCATCTGGGCAGGATGTAGACAGTAGCACTGTCTGGCCAGTTGCCTGCAGTAATTTAGTGCTGTATAAACATTCCCATTTTCTATGTATGCAATGGTGTGGAAAATGTTGGGAAGCACTGGTTTAAGAAGTTATTTTATTTTATTTTTTTAACACTTTTATTGGAGTATAATTGCTTTACAATGGTGTCAGTTTCTGCTTTATAACAAAGTGAATCAATTATACATATACATATGTTCCCATATCTCCTCCCTCTTGCATCTCCCTCCCTCCCACCCTCCCCATCCCACCCATCCAGGTGATCACAAAGCACTGAGCTGATCTCCCTGTGCTATGCGGCTGCTTCCCACTAGCTAGCTATTT
>RJWK010034639.1:0-22581 GCA_004363435.1 Platanista minor | reverse complement strand
ATGGGACTCTCTGTGCTTCCTGGACTTGATTAACTATTTCCTTTCCCATATTAGGGAAGTTTTCAACTATAATCTCTTCAAATATTTTCTCAGTCCCTTTCTTTTTCTCTTCTTCTTCTGGAACCCCTATAATTCGAATGTTGGTGCGTTTAATGTTGTCCCAGAGGTCTCTGAGACTGTCCTCAGTTCTTTTCATTCTGTTTTCCTTATTCTGCTCTGCAGTAGTTATTTCCACTATTTTATCTTCCAGGTCACTTATCCGTTCTTCTGCCTCAGTTATTCTGCTATTGATCCCCTCTAGAGTATTTTTAATTTCATTTATTGTGCTGTTCATTGTGGCTTGTTTCATCTTTAGTTCTTCTAGGTCCTTGTTAATTCTATTTCCAAGGTTTTGGATCATGTTTACTATCATTCTGAATCCTTTTTCAGATAGACTGCCTATTTCCTCTTCATTTATTAGGTCTGGTGGGTTTTTATCTTGGTCCTTCATCTGCTGTGTGTTTTTCTGTCTTCTCTTTTTGTTTATCTTACTGTGTTTGGGGTCTCCTTTTTACAGGCTGCAGGTTCGTAGTTCCCGTTGATTTTGGTGTCTGTCCCCAGTGGCTAAAGTTGGTTCAGTGGGTTGTGTAGACTTCCTGGTGGAGGGAACTATGCCTGTGTTCTGATGGATGAGGCTGGATCTTGTCTTTCTGGTGGGCAGGTCCACCCACGTCAGGTGGTGTGTTTTGGGGTGTCTGTGGACTTACTATGATTTTAGGCGGCCTCTCTACTAATGGGTGGGGTTGTGTTCTTGTCTTGCTAGTTATTTGGCATAGGGTGTCCAACACTGTAGCTTGCTGGTCTTTGAGTGAAGCTGGGTGCTGGTGTTGAGATGGAGATCTCTGGGAGGTTTTCACTGTTTGATATTATGTGCGGTTGGGAGGTCTCTTGTAGACCAGTGTCCTGAAGTTGGCTCTCCCACCTCAGAGGCACAGCACTGACTCCTGGCTGCAGCACCAAGAGCCTTTTATCCACACGGCTCAGAATAAAAGGGAGAAAAAGTAGAAAGGAAGAAAGAAAGAAAGGGGGGGGGGAGGGAGGAAGGAAGGAAGACAGGAAGGATAAAATAGAATAATGTTAGATAAAATAAAATAATGTTATTAAATTTAAAAATTAAGATAGAAAAAAATCTTTTTAAAAGTTAAAAAAAAAACAAAACCAAAAAAACCCAGACAGATAGAACCCTAAGGCAAATGGTGTAAGCAGAGCTATACAGACCAAATCTCACACAGAAGAATACACATACACACTCATAAAAAGAGGAAAAGGGGAAAAAAATAATAAATCTTGCTCTCAAAGTCCACCTCCTCAACTTGGGATGATTCGCCGTCTATTCATGTATTCCACAGATGCAGGGTACCTCAAGTTGGTAGTGGGGATTTAATCCGCTGCTCCTGAGGCTGCTGGGAGAGATTTCCCTTTCTCTTCTTTGTTAGCACAGCTCCCCTGGGCTCAGCTTTGGATCTGGCCCTGCCTCTGCGTGTAGGTCGCCGGAGGACGTCTGTTCTTCGCTCAGACAGGACGGGGTTAAAGGAGCCGCTGACTCGGGGGCTCTGGCTCACTCAGGCCGGGGGGAGGGAGGGGCACGGAGTGCGGGGCGAGCCTGCGGCGGCAGAGGCCGGCGGGACGTTTCACCAGCCTAAGGCGCGCCGTGCGTTCTCCCGGGGAAGCTGTCCCTGGATCACGGGACCCTGGCGCAGGCAGGCTGCACAGGCTCCGGGAGGGGAGGTGTGGAGAGTGACCTGTGCTCGCACACAGGCTTCCTGGTGGCGGCAGCAGCAGCCCTAGTGCCTCAGGCCCATCTCTGGGGTCCGCGCTGGTAGCCACGGCTCACGCCCGTCTCTGGAGCTCCTCTACGCAGCGCTCCCAATCCCCTCTCCTCGCGCAGCAGCAAACAAAGAGGAAAGAAAAAGTCTCTTGCCTCCTCTGCAGGTCCAGTCTTTTTCCTGGACTCCCTGCCGGCTAGCCGTGGTGCACTAGCCCCCTGCAGGCTGTGTTCACGCCGCCAACCCCAGCCCTCTCCCTGCGCTCCGACCGAAGCTCAAGCCTCAGCTCCCAGCCCCGCCCGCCCCGGCGGGGGAGCAGACAAGCCTCTCGGGCTGGTGCGTGCCGGTCGGCGCCGATCCTCCGTGCGGGAATCTCTCCGCTTTGCCCTCCGCGCCCCTGTAGCTGTGCTCTCCTCCGTGACTCCGAAGCTTCCCCCCTCCGCCACCCGCAGTCTCCGCCCGCGAAAGGGCTTCTCAGTGTGTGGAAACCTTTCCTGCTTCACAGCTCCCTCCCACTGGTGCCGGTCCCGTCCCTATCCTCTGTCTCTGTTTTTAGGGTTTTTTTGTTTGCCCTACCCAGGTACGTGGGGAGTTTCTTGCCTTTTGCGAGGTCTGAGGTCTTCTGCCAGCGTTCAGTAGGTTTTCTGCCGGAGTTGTTCCACGTGTAGATGTATTTCTGGTGTATCTGTGGGGAGGAAGGTAATCTCCGCGTCTTACTCTTCCGCCATCTTCTCTCTCCCCCCCTTACTCAATTTAACTAGGATGAAGTTTTCTTTATCTGTATTCAAGAAGTGTATTGACTAATTATGTTCCCCCTCCCCCCAAATTCCTGTCCATCTGGAACTTGTGCATGTGACCATTTTTGGAAATAGCGTCCTGAGTGGAGATAATCAAGTTAAGAAGAGGTTGTACTGGAGTAGGGTGGACCCTAATCCAATGACTAGTGTCCTTAAAAGAGGAGGGAAGTTTTGACACCGACATACGGGGAGAATGCCGTGTGACTTTGGAGGCAGAGATTGGAGTGATGTGTTTATAAGCCAGTGAACACGAAGGATTGCCAAAAACCGGCAGAAGCTAGGAAGAGGTGAGGAAGTCTCCCTCCCTACAGCTTTTAGAAAGAAAATGGCCCTGCTGACACTCTGATTTCAGATTTCTGTTCTTCAGAGCAGTGAGACACTACATTTCTGATGTTAGAGCCACTCAGTTCATGATAATTTGTTACAGAAGCTCTAGGAAACTAATAAACTAATAAAATACCTTTAACACACACTAAAGTCTAGTTGTTAGTTCTGTTTAATTGGTATGTCTGCTTATTTCTATGAGAATATCACATTGCTTTCATTGCTTTTGCTTCTTAATATATTAATATATGTTTGAGTAATTTTCTCTCAGTATTCTTCAATATTTTCTTGACTATTAATAGTTGCTTATTATTTTACAACATTAGACTCACTTCGACAACATCCAGGGAGCTTTTAAAAAACCTTAAGTGGTTTGATGAGTTTTTCTTTTAGCTTCTTACTCTTAATTTTTAAGATTATTTCATTGTGATCAGAGAGAATGGCACATACTGTTCCTACTTTAAGGAATTTATTAAGCTTTCTTTATGGCCTGGTATTTGACAGTTTTGGCATATGTTTTTCAGGTATTTGAAAAGAGGATGTATCTTCTCTTGAAGGACACAAACTAGACTCATTACTGGTAAGCATATGATTTATTCAAATCCTACTCTATCCTTATTGGTTATTTCCGCAGTCTATTGAAACAGTAAGGCGGCTAAATATCTCCGAATATGACTGTGAATTTTGCCAAATATTCTTTAAATTTTGGTGTATGTATTCAGATGTTTGTCATGTAGTGCGTAGTATTTATGGCATTTCTTTTGGATTTTGCTGTTTAATGACTAGGAGACATTTATCTTTGCTTGATTAAAGGCTCCTTGGGCTGAATTTCACTTTGTTTTCAATTATTATCATCAGTGTCCCTCTTTTTAACATTTGTTTACCTTTGTCCATTCTTTAATCTAGATTTTCCATGTTATATTGTTTTCAATTACCAAAGAAATGTAACCTTGTTTTGAAAATTCAAACAACATGGGAGTATGTAGAGAAAAATCTGAAAATTCCCAATTCATCAACCATCCACTGCATCCTCCATTGCAATGCTAATCATCTCCCCCAAATAAATAATATTAAGAATTTGGCAGGCATCTTTTCGGGTAATTTTCTGTTTATTTACTACTATATATTTATCACTTTATCTAGACAATTATAAATTAAACATAACATCAGTAACGTATTATATACAAATTATAAATTTACAAGTTTATATTATAAACAATAAACACAGAAATATGAGCTTTTACATGCTTTTAGTCACTCTCCTTCCACTTCCATGTGGTATGAAGGAGCTAGAGGCAGACCAGGTCTCACCAAAAACAACTTTGACAGCTGCATAAGATATAGAAATTATTTCTTAGAAGCCAGAGGAGAACAATTTAGACAGTATGAACTGCAGGCCCTAATTCTTCAGAGAAGGGGAAACCTTTAGCAGGTGATCCAGCTTCTATAGCTTTTACCCTTTGGACATTTGCTAATTTGGGGAATAAACAGGCAGCTGAGAATGTGGAATTCTCACCTACAAAGGACCACTTCTGGGGAGTGAAGTTGTTTTTTTTTTTTTTGCATTACGCGGGCCTCTCACTTTTGTGGCCTCTCCTGTTGCGGAGCACAGGCTCCGGACGCGCAGGCTCAGCGGCCACGGCTCACGGGCCCAGCCGCTCCGCGGCATGGGGGATCCTCCCGGACCGGGGCACGAACCCACGTCCCCTGCATCGGCAGGCTGACTCTCAACCACTGCACCACCAGGGAAGCCCCAGGAGTGAAGTTTTATATAGACTTGCTGGGGTCTTAAGCACTTCGCTAACTGAGGGGTGTAGACTTGTGACTGGAGAGGGTTTTCCAGTAAATGGGTAATTTTTCTTTTAGGACACTTGCTGAATGTTTGATCTGGGTGATTTGCTTTTCCAAAAGTCATTTCATAATAGTAATATAAGTTAATTATACTTGAGTGGGTGATGTGTTTGGGGCATAAGACACCCAGATAGACCCTGCTCAGGGCTTTTTATCACCCAGCAAGATCCTATGCCATAGAGGGCTTGTAGGTAATTTTGTTCCCTTTATTCATTGGCACTGCTTTGCATTCCTTCTGGCAATGCATGAGAATGGTGATGGTTTATTCTACTATGCCATAAATATCATGTGGTTCCAATGTGCCCTAAGTGGTACAATAATGATCAGGCACTATACGTACACAGCTGCATCTGTGATAATTTAATAATACAGTTTGTGGATGCGTGCTGTCACTTAGCTTTTGCATCAAAGACCCAAGGGGCTGTGGTCTACCACAGTTGAACACAGGATCTTCTTATAATTAAACAAACAAACCCAGTTGTCTTTATTTATAGTTTTGTTCCCTTTCTATTTTCTACCTTATCGCTTTTCACAAGGACTCAGATTTTGGATTGACTGGTTAAGAGTGCTCTTTTGTTTTCACTTGTGTCAGTTTCTGCTTTAATTTAATAGCTGCTCCCTATTATTTATTTAGATGCTTTTAAAAGCTATTTTGATAATTTATTTTTTTATTGTGGTAACATAGAATTTACCATCTTAACCATTTTTAAGTGTCCAGTACAGCAGTGTTAACTATATGCACATTGTTGGGAAAGGGATCTTTAGAGCTTTTTCCTCTTGGAAAACTGAACTCTGCACCCAGTGAACAACAGTTCCTCTTTTCCCCTCTCCCAACCTCTGATAACCACATTCTACTTTTCATTTCTTTGAGTTTGGCTACTTTAGATAGCTCATAAGTGGAATCATGCAGTATTTGTCTTTTTGTGACTGGCTTATTTCACTTAACATAATATTTTCAGGATTCATCAAGTTATAGTATATGGCACAATTTGTATCTTTTAAAAGGCTGAATAGTATTCCATTGTATGTATATAGCATTTGTTTTTTTATCCATTCATCCATTGGTAGACATTCAGATTGCTTCCACCCCTGTCTACTATGAATATTGCTGCAGTGAAAATGTGTGTGCAAATATATCTTAAAGGTCCTGTTTTTCAATTTTTTGGAATATATACGCAGGAGCAGGATTGCTGGACTGTATAATAATTCTATTTTTAATTTTTTTTTGAAACTCCATACTGTTTTCCACAGTGGCTGCACCAGTTTACATCCCCACAAACAATCATAAGTGTTCCAATTTTCCTACATCCTCACCAGCACTGTTACTTTCTGTTTTCTTGAGAGTGGTCATCCTGATGGGTATGAGGTGACATCTTACTGTGGTTTCTCTTTGCATTTCCCTGATGATTAGTGATGTTGAACATCTTTCATTTTCATTTATATATCTTATTTGGAGAAATGTATATGCAAGTCCTTTGCCCATTTTTAAATTGGGTTATTTGGGTTTTTGTCATTGAGGTGTAGGAACTCTTTATTCTGGAGGTAAACTCTTATCAGATATATGGTTTGCTAATATTTTTCTCTCATTCCATAGGTTGCCTTTTCACTCGGTTGACTGTACCCTTTTCTGCACAGAAGTTTTTAAATTTATGTAGTCTCATTTGTCTATTTTTCCTTTTGTTGCCTGTGTTTTTGGTGTCATGTCCAAAAAAGCATTGCTAAATCCAGTGTTGTGAAGCTGTTCCTCTCTGTCTTTTTCTAGGAACTTTATAGTTTCAGGTCTTATGTTTAGTTCTTTAATCTATTTTGAGTTGATTTTTGTATATCACATGGTAAGATCCAACTTCATTCTCTTGCGTGTAGATATCCAATTTTCCCACCATCGTTTGTTGAAGAGATTATCCTTTCCCCATTGTGGAGTCTTGGTGCCCTTTTGAAGATCATTTTACCATATTTGTATGGGTTTATTTCTGAGATCTCTGTTCTGTTTCATTAGTTTATGTGTGTTTTTAAGCCAGTACCACACTATATGGATTACTGTAGATTTGTAATATGTTTTGAAATCAAGAAGTGCAAAATCTCCAGCTTTGTCCTGCTTTTTCAGAATTGTTTTGCCTATTCAGAATCCTTTGACATTCCATAT
Source organism: Platanista minor (assembly GCA_004363435.1). NCBI lineage: Eukaryota > Metazoa > Chordata > Mammalia > Artiodactyla > Platanistidae > Platanista > Platanista minor. The sequence goes on along the minus strand of RJWK010034639.1, from coordinate 15,661 downwards.
GAAATTTAGGATTTTTTTTCTATTTCTGCAAAAAATGTCATTGAAATTTAGATAGGGATTGCTCTGAATCTGTATATTGCTTTGGGTAGGAAAGATTTTTTAGCAATGTTAAGTCTTCCAGTTCATGACCACAAGAGGCATTCCCGTTTATTTGTATCTTCTTTAATTTCCTCCTGCATTGTTTTGTAGTTTTCATTTGTAGTTTTCATTTCAACTCTTTCATCTCCTTAGTTAAGTTTATTTTTATGCATTTTATTCTTTTTTTATGCTATTATTGTAAATTGGGTTGTTTTCTAAATTACCTTTAAGATTTTTCATTGTTAGTATATAGAATTAAAACTGATATTTCTGTGTTGATTATGTATCTTGCAGCTTTGCTGAAAGATAATTCATTTTAAATAATTCTTATTTATGTATGCACTTAATGTACATTTCAAAATTTTCTCTAAATATGTCTTTGATTATTTTCTATAGATTTGGATGTACAGTGTTCTTGCTTTTAATATCTAAAATAGTTTATAATTTTAATTTTTATTGCTATTTAAATCAAGACTTATTCAGAAGAATATTTTAAACTACAAAGTGGCTATAAATGTGTATATACAAAGGTTATTTTTTGAAAGTTCTTATTTTATTACCTTATTGTGAAAGAATATGGCTTGTTGATTTCTGCTTTATTGTATTTCTTGAATTTCTAATGGCCTAAAATGTGGCCCAATTTTATAAATGTTCCTTGAGGAAAGAATTTTATTCCCTAAGTACAGAATTCTGTAACTAGATATTGAATCAAGGTTGCTCATTAGGTAATTCAAATGTCATATATAAGTATTTGCTTTTTTCTTCTTTCCTTGATCTCTTGATTTCTGAAAGAGTCTTGCTGAAGGCTCTTAAAATGCTTTTGGAATTGGCCATTTGTTGTGTTATTTCTAAAAGTTTTTGCTTTATATATTTTCATTCTCTGTTGTTTGGTGAAGAAAGGTTAATGACTTCTATATCTGTTTTTTAGTTTGTGTCTTTTATCAATATCTAGGAGGGTTATTTTACACTGGTAAAAGGTACTCTACCTATACTGCCAAATAATGCAACTTTTAGTCTGGGAGATAGAAAGTGCTGTATTTGTTGCAAGAATCGGGACCCCTTCCAGGGCCCGAGAGTGGGCTCTTCTCTAACACTTGGAAATGAATTGTCTGAGGAGACAAACGTGCTGACAGAGCAAGAGACTTTATTGGGAAGGGGTGCCTGGGCAGAGAGCAGCAGGCTAAAGGAACCCAGGAGAACTGACCTGACATGTGGCTCTCAGTCTTGGGTTTTATGGTAATGGGGTTAGTTTCCGGGTTGTCTCTAGCCAGTCATTCTGACTCAGGGTCCTTCCTGGTGGTGCGTGCGTCACTCAGCCAAGGCGGATTCCAGTGAGAAGGATTCTGGGCGGTTGCCAGGACATATGGACCGGTGTCTCCTCTCTCCTTTTGAACTTTCCCCAATTCTCCCAGTTGGTGGTAGCTTGTTAGTTCTTCATTCCTCACCAGGACCTTCTGTTGTAATAAGATAACTCATGCAAATGGCTACTGTCAGGCCTGGCCAGGGTGTGTGGTTTCAGTCAGTGGTTTCCCTAACATATTGACCATTTCTCCTGGTTATACTTTTCTTTCCTTTTTTTTTTTTTTTTTTTTTTTTTTTTTTTTTTTTTTTTTTTTTTTTTTTTTTTTTTTTTTTTTTTTCTTCTGCTGATTGTGGATTTGCAGTTTCCTCAGCTTTGATTTTTCTTCTATCTCCAGACTTAATGCCCAAGGTAGAAATGCCATCTCCTTCCTGTAGCTCCAACCAACCTAGCTGGATTGTTCTCTTGTCAACTTGATGAACCTGAATACTACATTTCCCAGAATTCCCTACCCTGTATGATTCTGAGTTAGAATTAGTCCAAAGAGGAGCTTGCATGAAATTGTGGAAGGTGGAAGCAAAATTGTAACCATTACTTTCTTAAGGTCTTTGTAGGCAGGTAGGGTGAAGAATAGATGCAGAAATGCCCAGAGGGGTCTGGATTGTCCTTATTCTTTTCTGCTTGGTGTTCAGTTCTTCTTCCAAACTGCTGACCTTGCTGACTAATAGCAGCCCCAGGCCCAACATCAGATGCTTGGCTGCAGACTCACAGGGGCATAAAATGTACAGAGGCAACATCTTCCCATAGCCCTCTCCAAGAGCTCCCCTTTGCAGTATCACCTGTGGCTCATTGACTTGAATTTCCAGATTTCCCTGTAAACTCTAACTTGTCCACCTGCTTCAGGACTAGTTAGCGAGTTTTCTCTCATCCTCTAGCTCCCTCTTCTGAATTTCCACTTAACCTATCAACTCTCATAATTGTTGCTCTGTTTCCATAATTGAACTCTTATTGCTTTGCAAGCAGATTCCCATTATTTCTAGAGCTTAGTTCTCTCACAGGTTTCCTTGGAGTGAATGCCTGAGGTTGTTATTCTGTATGCTAAGAGGGGCATGATTGGCTTAGCTGCTTTGTAAGTGGTCTTTTATAATTTTAAAATCTGCCTGATTTTTTCTTCCTGTGCTCTTTCACATTTTGCTTACGGGTACTTAAAGCCTTCTTAGGGAAAATTCCTTCTTTCTCGTGAGGCTGACTTCTGTATATGTATTGGAATGAATATCTATCTGTTCTGTTTTCTCTGTCAGTGTATCTCTTTTTAAAATATCTTCCCTAATTAAAAAGAAATGTGTGGTCTAGTAGCATTATCCTGATTTCTAATACTCTTATGAATGTCTTCTTTTGTTAATCTCCCTGTCCTGTGCTTTAAAACTTTTTGTATTAGTTATTTGGAATGTGTTATAAATAATATAGCTGGATTTTATTTTTAATACATATGGAAAATTTTGTCAGTTAATAGAATAGTTTATCTCATTTACATTTATTGGGAAATCTGACATAGCCTATCTCTATAATTTTATGTTATTAAAAAATTTCTTGCTATTTCTTCTTTTGTTTTCTTTACTACTTTTTCTCTATTAATCATGCTGTATTGTTTTGTTGTCTCTAGGGATAATATAAATAATGGGGCTTCCCTGGTGGCGCAGTGGTGGAGAGTCCACCTGCCAATGCAGGGGACACGGGTTCGTGCCCCGGTCCGGGAAGATCCCACATGCCGCGGAGCAGCTAGGCCCATGAGCCGTGGCCGCTGAGCCTGAGCGTCTGGAGCCTGTGCTCCACAACAGGAGAGGCCACGACAGTGAGAGGCCCACGTACCGCAAAAAAAAATATAATAATAGTAATGAAACCATATTTTTGATTCATCCCTTTTTTCCTAGAAAAAAGCATAATAATTTTATTAATTAATTTGTGACACATCTCCGTAATGCTTTTTTCCATGTCTTTTGGCTCCTTACTCTTTTTTTTTTCTTTGAAAGACTTAATTCTTTTTAAAGCAGTTTTAGGTTTATGGCAAATTGAATAGAAGGTACAAAGATTTTTCCATATATCCCCTGCCCCCACACATGCATAGCCTCCTGCATTATCAACATCCCTTGCTAGGGTAGTACACTTATTGCAGTTGGTGAACCTACCCTGATATATCATAATCACCTAAGTCCGTACTTCACATTAAGGTTCACTCTTGGCGTTGTACGTTCAGGCTCCGGACGCACAGGCTCAGCGGCCATGGCTCACGGGCCCAGCCACTCTGCGGCACGTGGGATCTTCCCGGACTGGGGCACGAACCCGCGTCCCCCGCATCGGCAGGCGGACTCTCAACCACTGCGCCACCAGGGAAGCCCCAAGGCTCCTTCTTTAACTGACAAAAAACTGAAACAAAATAGAACAGTACTTTCCAGGGGCAAGCAGCCTTAAATTCCAGTGCAACTTCACTGTTTATTCTTCTCCAGGAGACCTTGCTCTCTCATTCTGTAATTTAGGAAGCACAGTCAGTTTCGTTTTGAAGTAGGCAGAGGGATAGATTAATGCTCATTAACTGAAGAGTCTCCATTCCAAGGTAGAAATGTAAACTCTCATCTCCAGGGGAATTTGTTTGGACAGACCCAACCTGGGTTCCGGGACCAAGGTTTTCTCCACATTTTTTTCTATGACTTCAATTCCGATTCTCATTACATCTGTAGCTGAGAATAGTCACCTGTATGGTGCTCTTTTCTCACAGGGCACACAGCTAGATGACATTACTCAGACTCCTTTGTAGGAAAGTATGACCACGTGACTGAGTTCTAGGTGGTAGAACGTGAAAGGTGAGGCACACCACTTACAAGTTTGGACCGAAAACCTCGTGTGAGAGGCCTTCTGTTCTTTCTCTGTCTGATGCTAAGAATCTAGAAGATGACTCTGAGGTCCCTACAAGATATTGGAGGAATAAGATAGAAGAATGCTGGGTCCTTAGATTACCACACTGAGTTGTCACATGAGTTATAAATCAGCTTCTCTTGTGTAAGTCCATTGAGATTTGGGGGAATGTTCTAGCAGTCTCTGACAACTAAAACACCATCCAGATACATAGCAGCTTCACTGCACTTAATCCAGATTCCAGATGGAAGCCACTTTTACTTTTTGATCTGAATCCGAGCATCACTTTTTCCATTTATTCTCCTCTCTCTCTTCAGTGATTACTTTCATGTTTACCAAAGTGTGTTCCATGGTTCCCTAATATCCAAGAATATTGATAGATATTACATTTGGTAACACTGGCTCAAACAAAGATTCACTTGTTCATTTACTATGAGACCTCTCAAAGTTTTTATATTTTTGAGTCTCTAAGAGGGACTACACTAAGCAGTATTTTAAAGCATATTTTGGAATTACATTACTTACTGTCTTCTTTTTATTAACATCTTACAGAGTATACTTTAAGAAATACTAGTCTAGGCAATTAGATTCGTATCATAGGTCTTTCCATGTGAGTTTTTCTGCCTCTGCGTTGTTACTTTCAATGTCAGTGTCCTTAGACTTCACATTTTTTGCCATATGTGAAGAAGCATTATGTAGACAGTTGGTACCCAAATTCTGTAAGTATGTCTTTAAAAATCAAGGTGGACCATTTATAAGGTAGAAGAAGTAACTGCCATGTGTGCTGGTAAAATGTTGAAGAGAGATGATTCTGTCTCCCAAAGCTAATCCCCAACCTGAGATATTTCTCCCTCTGATTAGGCCTGGTTTCTGAAATGCCCTTGCTACTGTTTACTGCCTTTCATATATTTAACCTTAATGTAAGGCAGTATGTTTCTGTGGAGAGGTGACAATGAACTGGCTAGCATTTTAGTTAGGATAAGTTGTTGTGACTAATTCATTGCCACACATCCAGTCAAGCAACAGGACACAGGGCAACAGGACACAGCATAGAGAAGTTTTGATTTCAGGTAGGAGAGAGTAGGGAATGGAGAGTTAAGTCTACTGTTACTTTGGTATGAGGTCTAGGCAGCAAGGAGAGAGGCAGGGTATGAATCTCGATGGTTTCAAGCTGTTTCATCCCTTGATTATTAGGCCTTGAGTAAGTTGTTTTACTTCTTTAAGCTTCAGTGTTCTATCTGCAAAAGAAAGGTAATAAGATAGTTAAAAAAAAAAGATAAAAAATATCTTACCCCATAGGGCTTTGATAATTAAATGAGAAAATACATAATTAATGTTGGCTGTTATTTTTATTGTTATTATTAATCCAGTCCTTTGGATGGTACACCAAAAATAAGGCAGTTTTTTACCAATGAATCATATGCTTTTATTGAACAAAGGAGACTCAAGGGGACATTGTTGGGAGAAGAAAGCAAATTCTTTGTTACTGATATTCAGTCTTTCATGCCAGTCAAATATTGTGGTCCAAACATTTTCATTTATAAGTGTATAACATCACTGAAAAGGAAGAGTGGGATCCTTTCCATTGCCTAGAAAATTGATAGATCTTGTGATTGATACACTTGCATAACCTCTTCAGTTGGGAGCCATTCAGTTTTGATCGTCTCTTTTTGGAGTTTATGAAAGATACGTATTACTTGCATTTGTGCTTCCTAGGTTTTGTTATTAATCATATTTAATTCAGTGAAATGTTACCCCATCAGTGTTCTTTGAAACAAGACACTTCCAAGCTGGAATTCAGAGTTGTTCTTTAAAAATTCCTCTTTTCACTTGTTAGCACGGCTGTTGTGTTCCATTGAGGAGTTCCTGGTGAGTACATTTTCTTTGTGAGCCTGACTCCCCTTCTTTTTAGCTCTACTTTGAAGATATTAAGGGAAGAATCTAGCTGACATTCAATGCTGATATAGAAATACACCGAGAAAGAAAAAAGTCCTCTTGGGACAAAGGTGTGGATGAAAATATTTCTCCAGACGATTTGGTGAAAAATAGAATTATTTGTATTGATGTGGCAAATAAAAGGCCATTTTGAAAATATTTTCCTTCTTTATTTTCCCTCCAACCATTCCTCTGTTTTGTATTCATTTAAACATCCGGGCCTTCCCTGGTGGCGCACTGGTTGAGCGTCCGCCTGCCGAGGCAGGGGACGCGGGTTCGTGGCCCGGTCCGGGAAGATCCAACATGCCGCGGAGCGGCTGGGCCCGTGAGCCATGGCCGCTGAGCCTGCGCGTCCGGAGCCTGTGCTCCACAACGGGAGAGGCCACAGCAGTGAGTGGCCCGCGTACCGCAAAAAAAAAAACAAAACAAAAAACAACATCCGTCAGCAAGTACTTGCTAAGCACCTAGCACATGCAAGGTCCACTGTTTATCTCCAAGTTTTTTGTTTTGTTTTTTACGATGTTTAAAATATAGATCTGCTGTCCGGTTAGGGAGTGAAAGCAGAGAGACACACAGATAGGCAATATATAAAACCCAAAGGAGCAATGCATAACCAAAATAAGAGTTCACACTTATGGAGTGCCTGCTATGTGCCACATATTTTTCTGTGATTTACAATTACTAACTGATTTCAACCTCACACTTTATATCAGTGGTGGAGATGAGGGAATCAAGGTATATGGATTTAGTAACTTTACTAGCACTTTAGTACTAGAAATATTGGAAATAAAATTTGAACCAGTCTCTCCTCTGAGCCTTCTTAACTACCACACCACGCATGTAATAAATGTATTAATAATTAATTATTAGGTGCTTAGAAAATACCACACCTTGAATATTGTTACTGATGTCTAGAAGGTAACGATGCAGTCCACTGCCGTAGGCAGAGCTGTCACTGCTGGATCATGAGTCAGAAATAAGCCCAGGTGAAGACGAATCCAACTCAATATGGGAATGGGAATATATGTATAACAATATTTTAAAAATATTTTTTAGAATAGTTTTAGGTTTACAAAAAAACTGATCAGAAAGTACAGAGCTTCCATATGTATCTCTTCTTTTCCACACTCTCACCTCACAGCTTGCCTATGATTAATATCCTGCATTAGTGTGGTACATTTGTTACAACTGGGGAACAAAAAATACATTATTATTAGTGAAAGTCCCTGGTTTACATTAGGGCTCACTCTGTGTTGTACATTCTCTGGGTTTTGACAAATGCATCATGTCATGTATCCACCATTAGAGTATCATAGAGAATAGTCTCACTGCCCTAAAAATCACCTGTGCTCCACCTGTACATCCCTTTCTTCCCCTCTCCAAACCCCTGGGAACCACAGATCTTTCTACCATTTTGCCTTTTCCAGAATGTCGCATAGTTGGGATCATATAGTATATGTAGCCTTTTCAGACTGTCTGCTTTCACTTAGTAATATGCATTTAAGATTCCTCTGTGTATTTTCACGGCTCGATAACTTATTTATATTTATAGTGGAATAATGTTGCACTGTATGGTTGGACCAAGTTTGTTTATTCATTCACCTATCTGAGGACATCTTTGTTGCTTCTACATTTTGGCGGTTATGAATAAGGCTGCTGTAAAGACTCACATGCAGGTTTTTTTGTGGACAGAAGTTTTTACATCATCTGGGTAAATACCAAGGAGCATGATGGCTGAATTATAAGACTATGTTTAGCTTTGTAAGAAACCACCAAACTGTCTTCCAAAGTGACTGTACCATTTTTCATTCTCACCAGCAGTGAATGAGTGTTTCTGTCACTTTACAACCACAGTTGGCATTGTTGATGTTTCAGGTTTTGGTTATTCTAATAGGTGTGTAGTGGTATCTCATTGTTGTTCTCACATGCAATTGCCGAAAGACATATGACGTTGGGCATCTTTTCACATGCTTATTTTCTATCTGTATATCTTCTTTGATGAAGTGTCTGTTAAGATATTTTGCCCAGTTTTTAATTGTGTTTTTTGTTTTCTTATTGTTGAGTTTTAAAAGTTACTCATATATTTTGGATATGGATCCTTTATCAGATATGTCTTTTGCAAAGATTTTCTGCCAGTCTGTGGTTTGTCTATACATACTCTTAACAGTGTCTTTCAGAGAGCAAAAGTTTTTAATTTTAATCAAGTTCAACTTATCAATGATTTCCTTCTTGGATCATGCCCTTGCTGTTGTATCTAAAAAGTCATCTCCATACCCACGGTCTTCTAGGTTTTGTCCTGTGTTATCATCTAGGAGTTTTATAGTTTTACTTTTTACATTTAGGCCTATGATCCATTTTGAGTTCATTTTTTTTATGACAGATGTAAAGTCTAAATTATTATTTTTTTTTGCATGTGGATTTCCAGTCATTCCACACCACCTATTGAAAAAACTACCTTTTCAAGATAGAAAGGTAGTCTTTCTCCGTTGTGTCGCCTTTGCTCCTTTGTCAAAGATCAGTTGACCGTATATGTGTAGGTCTGTTTCTTGGCTCTCTCTTCTGTTTTATTGATCTAGTTGTCTGTTCATTCACCAGTATCACACTGTGTTGATTACTGTAGCTTTATAGTAAATCTTGAAGTCAGGTAATGTCAGTCTTCTGACACTGTTGTTGTTCTTCAATATTTTGTTGGCTATACCAGGTCTTCTGCCTTTCCATATAAACTTTTGAATCAGTTTGTTGATAGTAAGAAAAGGATTTGCTGGGACTTTGATTGGGATTGTGTTGAATCTATAGGTCAAATTGGGAGGACTGATATCATAACAATATTGAGACTTCCTACCCATAAACTTGAAGTATCTCTCCATTTGCATACATGTCTTCTTTGATTTCTTCATCAGAATCTTAGACTTGTATATTTTTACACACACACACTACTAACACTGTATAGATACTAAAAGAAATATAAAACTATATGGTATAAAAAATTAGAGATTTTCACAGACATCAGCTGGTTAGTGACAGAGGCAGGACTAGTGCTCATATTTTCTGACCTATAGACCTTTTTTTGGGTTCATTTTTATCATAACATTATGTAGCTTCTTTAGTATTAGTTACCTACTGCTGCCTAACAAATTACCTCAAAATTTAGTAGTTTAAAACAATGAACATTTATCATTGCATAGTTTGCGTGGGTTAAGAATCAGAAATGGCTAAGCTGGGTACGTCTGGCTTAAGATCTCTTATGAGGTTGCAGCAAGATGTGGTCTCATCTGAAGAGTCAAGTGGAGGAGGATCCACTTCTAGGCTCATCCATGTGTTTTTTTGATTAACCTCAGGTCCTTGTCACATGGACCTCTCCACAGGACTGCTGGATTCCTCCAGGGTACCTGATGAGAGAGAGAGGCAGAGAGAGAGACAGAGAGGCAGAGAGAAAGAAAGAGAGAACACTCAAGACAGAAGCTCAAAAGTGACATCTAATGCTCTATCATATTCTATTACAAGTGGGTGACTGAAGAAAACCCACACACTCAAGGGAGGGGATTCCACAGGGTGTGAATACCAGGAGGCAGGAGTTACCAGGGGTCACCTTTAAGGCTCTATTACAACCCTCGGTTCTGGCTTCAGCCTTTCTTGGGCCAAGTAATTAAGAACTAAGAAGAACTGGTGGTGGAATTACTCCCTGCCAGCATCCTTTCTTTACTCAGAGAGGAGAGAGGCCACTGATCATAGAAGGGGTGGACTCGTTCTTTTACATAGTAACACACTTTGATCTTCCACGAAGTCACCACAAAGCTCTGATCTTAGGGTACACCAATTCAATTAACTCTGTTCTTCTCTCACATATAGGCCTGGCCATATCCAGCTCTCTCGCCTGATGACTTTTTTAAGGGAAACAGAACCTATCCCAGGTGAGAAGAGACTTTAAAATATTAAAGACCTTTCATCTAAGTTGGTTTTCTGAGACGCTTCTTCACATGGTTCTTAGAACACATATATGCAGAGAATATATGAATATTAAAATGAATAAAACTAAATTAGGGACACCATAAAAAGCAAAAAGATATATATTTATTGTCTTTGTCCCTTAAAAAATAATCAGATGTTATTTATTTTTAAATTTTTATTTATTTGTTTATTTATTTATTTATGGTTGTGTCAGGTCTTAGTTGCAGCACGCGGGATCTTTCGTTGCAGTGCGGGCTCTTTGTTCCAGCACACAGGCTTCTCTCTAGTTGTGGGTTGGGCTTTTCTCTAGCTGCGGCACGTGGGCTCTGTAGTTGTGGCACGTTGGCTGTCTGGTTGTGGCGCATGGGCTCAGTAGTTGTGGCATGCAGGCTTAGTTGCCCTGCAGCATGTGGGATCTTAATTCCCCAACCAGGGATTAAATTGCATTGCAGGACGGAATCTTACCCACTGGACCACCAGGGAAGTCCCTCAGATGTTATTTTAAAACAGCCCTGTGAGCAATGTAATCCTGTTGTTCTATACATGAGAGAGGGAGGTCTGAGAATTGGCTCAGTATCATGCATCTACAGTTGACTCCCATCCTTGACTATTTGGCAACATAATTAGATCCAGGTAATATGTATGCTTCTGAACCAAACAACAAAAACAAGGAGAAAGCCTGAAGGGTGGGAAGAAGCCTTCAAGTGACTTTATCTCATAATTGGATACCCCTTCTTAGGCCACTAACTTTGTAAAGATTCCCTTTTATAAAGACTGCTGGGGGGAGAGGAAGAAAAATGTAATTTAATCCAGGGCTTGGAATAAGTCCTGTGAATCTCTAAAACTTCGGTGGAGATATTAAACTCTGGAAAGAACTGTAACTTAAAAGCTTCAGGCTTTTTCTCTGATTCTCTTTTTCTATAATTTGTGGAAATAAAATTATTATGTAGATGCTCTTTGCACTGAAAGACCACTTTGATAAATCTTGAAGTTTTTCAGAGATAAAGCAAATTTGAAAATAGAGACATTCAAGGTGACATGGACCCAAAAGCTGAACATTTCTCCGTAATAATGTAAAACAATTGTTTCCATTTTAGCTAGCATTTCACTGTACCATATTGTGTTTCCCTCAGGTCAAATATATTTTCCATGTTAAGATTTAGATTGATTCATCTCTCAAAAACATTTATCATATTTGGAAGATGCTTATGAGTTCTTGTCTCATAGTTGGGGCAGAGGTCAAGAAGAAAGACCCAAATGATTGACGGTATAGTGGCATTCTAAATTTGATGTCGTTAGAAGAATCCTGAAAAGAATTGGATTGACTGAGTTATAGAAGTACCACATGCAGTGTTTTCCAGAATGAGTGGGCCAGACTCTGGAAAATATATGGATGTTGTCTGTTGTGCTAATGTCAAGAGGTGAGGCGATTCAGATATTAAGGCCTAATTTCTGTGGGACTTAGTGGGGATTGTCCTGAAATGAATGGACTTCCTTGGTGTCATTCACTCCTGGAAGAAAGGCTACCTTTCCATGAGAGAGTAAAAAGGTCCAGATGTACCTTCTCATTGTTAACTACTAGAAAACTGGACAAAACATATGGAACAATTTTTTTGTTGTTGTTTGACGTTGTACAATGGTGCAGGACTGTGATTTCTGAAAGAAGACAGACAAATGAAGTGAGCTCTACGGTTGCCCTAACTTTATGCCTGACAGTTTTCAAACCATGGCACAGAGAATGGGAATGCAACCATAGTCCAGCTATGTTGAGTTGGAAACACAGAGTTTGGAGTTTAGAAAGGCTGGTGTGACTGGTTAGAATTTGCAAAGCAGATGACCGGGAGAAGGGACATATGCAGAGAGAAAACTCCAGAAATATGCATGTGTCTGTCCTTGAGTCTTTGGCTGAATACCACCCTGCATATGCAAGGGTGGCATTCACAAAGCTGGACAAAGAATACCTGGTGAGGAAAGAGCAATTCCTGGGTTGGTGGTAGAGGCTGCAAGTCAGACAAGTCCCAGAATTTACACAGGACTTGGAACCATGTAATCTCTCAGCCTGATGGAGGTACCGGAGTAAAGACACAGAAGATTCATGAAAGAATCCTAAAGGGAAAACTAGTCTAGACTCATAATCAAAAAGCTTGAAAACAAAACCTGATCAAACTGACCTGCAAATTACTTACTAACACCTGCAGGAGCAAAACCTAACATTCTTTAAAGCAATGTAACAAAATCCAGCTTTCCACAAAATAAAATCACAGTATCCAGGATCCAATAAAAAAATTACTGAGCATGGCAAGAAGCAGAAGAGTTTGAAACAGAGCCAGGTCTCTCAGTCAAGAGACCTCTGGTTAATAAATACAAAACATACTTAATCTGAAAGCAGGCAGGAAATGGGGGAAAAATACAACAGAAGGGATTCATGCAAAACAAATAGCAAGTTAGTAGATTTAAACCAAACGTCTTGATAGTTACATTCAATTTAAATATTCTAAGCACTACAATATAAGGGCAGAGATTATTAAACTGGATAAAGGTTAGACCCAAATTTATGCTGTACCTAAGAAACTCACTCTAACTGTGAAAGAGATAGGTTAAAAGGAAAAAGCAAGATGTAGCATGCATGCACTATGTATAAGAATTCTGCAGTGACTATATTGATATCAGACAAAGATAACTTCAGAAAAATAATTATTATAAGGAATAAAGAGGATCTTTTAGTAGTAATAAAAAGTCAATTTATCAGGAAGACTTAGTCCTAAATGTGTATGGGCCTAACAGTAGAAATACAAAATACATGGAGCAAAAACTGACCACTGAAAGGACACATTGACAAATCCACAATAAAAGGTGGAGAGTTCAGAACTCCTTTTTTTCTTGTTGTTATTAGAACGAGTAGACAGAAAGATCAATGGGTATTTAGAGGACAATGCTATCAGCCAGCTTTAGCTAATTGAAGTATATGGAACACATATGGAACACTTCACCCAGCTACAGGAGAATGCACATTCCATGAAAGTGCTCACTGAACACTCAACAAGACTTAAAAGATTTTGAAATCAAGCTAGGAATCACATATGCAATTCAACTAGAAGTCGAAAACAACAAAGATACCTGGAAAATCCTCAAATGCTTGGAAATTAAGTCACACATCTCTAATTCACTTGTAAAGGAAGAAATCACAGGAGAAATTAGAGACTATTTTTAACTGAATGAAAACACAGCCTAACACAAATTAGTGAGACACAGCTAAAGCACTGCTTAGAGGGAAATATGTGGCTTTAAAAGCTTATATTATAAAAGGAAAGAAGTCTAAAATTAATTATCCAAGCCTCCCCTGGAAGAAAGTAGAGAAAGAAGAAGAAAGCAAACCCCAGGTAAGTAAAAGGAAGGAAATAGAGAAAAGAGAAGAAATCAGCAAAGGTCTCAGTGGAGGACTTTTGTGACTACTGAGAGCAGATGTAACTCTGTTCTTTATGTTACTATTCTTGTCTGTTCTCACCTGTCTTCAACATGCTAAGAGCTACCTCTTGGTCTCCACAGTCATGGGGACCTGAAGGAAAGGTCTGTTACCCATGGCTCAGTGTTAAACAACAGCAGTCCGACAGAAGATGATTTCAAGATGGCAGGAGGAGATCTGTGGAAAACAGAACAGGCGAGTGTAGCCAGATGCTTGGCTGCAGGGGCAAGCCACAATTAGGAGAGACAGAAGAATCATATGAAAAATTTCTGTAATTCCTAGTAATATGTGGATGAGGAAACATGGGAAAGTAGTAGACTTTCTGCAGTCAGCTAGGATCAGGACTGAGATTTAGGAATTAAAGAAACATGTTCCCTTCTAGGCTAGCCAAGTGTGGAATTATTTGAGTCAATAATTTTGGTGAAACTATCTATGGTTAAGAATGGGTGTTAGAAGAAATTTTCACTGCGAGGAAATGGTGTGGGGCTTGATTGAGGAAGAGAATCGGTTGACAGGACATGAGAGTTGAGGGGAAGCTGTAAGTAATGATGTAGGTGACCTCCGCTGTCTCAACCATACACGGTCATACAGGAACCAGTGTTTTAAGCCATGGTCACTTTTATATAGTGGGAAGTCCCACTAGAGCCCCAGTCTTCTGATTTCTCATCAGCAAACCTTTCTGATATATGACAAAGACCTTTCCCATACATGATTTTTTTTCCCCGATTAATAGTATGTGGTAAATTGAATGACTGGAAGTCATTTATTCAACAAATAGTTATTGAATACTTACAGTGTACCATGCAGTCTTTTAAGTTCTGAAAAGCCAGGAATGAACGAGAGAGACATCGTCTTTGTTCTCATGGAGCACACCTTCTAGTGGCTCCTGTCTCTCTAGAGGAGAGATAGGAAACAAACAGCTGAAGAAACAGATGCAGAAGATAATTTCAGCGCTTTCAGGGAGAAAAGTGTGGTGGCACTGAGTGGCTGGCAAAGAAGTGGAAGAAGTGTTAGATAAGGTTGGCAGGGAAGGCCTCTTTGCACTAGAGGAGTCTTGAGTTGAGGCTGAATGATGAGAAGACAACCAGCAATGCAAAGAACCTGCCAGGCAGAGAAAAGTACACATTTCCAAGCTGAAATATGCTGACTGTTTGCAGCTGGGTTTGTCTCGGAGACGTTGGCATGAATAGCAAAGGAGATCTAGGGGGTGACTCCGGAGTCCTAATTTTGATCCTCCTTCCACCACCGTTTAACTATGGTCCTCAATTTCTTCACCTGTTAAAGCTGCATACTCGGTCCCTCCTCTGTTCCCCAAACTTACAGAATGGCCAAAAACATTGGATAAGATCCCTTATGTGACAGCAAGTTGAAAATCTACACTGCATCCTCCAGCCAGAGGGAGGTTAGGATGACAGAGGCCACTGAGGACTGCAGAGCTGCCTAATCCCCACAGAAGCCAAAGGAGCCCCACCAGAGCTTTCTCCACGCTGGCTCATTTGCTTATATGCACTTGAAGAGCAATAAAAAGGAATAGCTTGCGCCCCAGGATTAGGGTTACCTTAGGGAAAAAGGTTATTAAGGTCCCTGCAAGGAGAAATGCTAGTGCAGAGTGGAATATGTCGCCACGCTACATTATTCCTTAGAACACCGGGGAGTAAGAGACCTTCTCACTTGGCAATGTATTATAATTTAGCCCCAGATCATACTGTACCTGGGCTGTGCCCAAGCCCAGAACTGCATTCTGCCTCAACGGGGGCAAATACTTTAGGGATATGTTCAAACTGTTTCCTTCAGGCCAAAGCCAGTAAATGCATTAGGGAGCTTTTAGAAAGCTTTTCGCTTGTTTATGAGAAAGATAAATAATTGCATTTGAGTTTGTGACCCCAGTTTTTGGTACAAGTTTTAAAGACAATTTCCAGCCCCACAGTGATGGTGAGAGAACACGCACATGCGTGCACACACACACATACTACACACACACACACACACACCACACACACACACACACACACACACACACACACACA
>RJWK010034638.1:0-22573 GCA_004363435.1 Platanista minor | reverse complement strand
CTTTGTTATAAAGCAGAAACTAATACCATTGTAAAGCAATTATACTCCAATAAAGATGTTAAAAATAAAAAAAATAAAAAATAAATAAAATAAAAAAAAAATTGTCACCTACAAGATTTATGTTGCCTCTTTAATACAAACTTGAAGTTTCCTTTTTGTAATAGGTACTGATATATCTATTACAGACATATGAATGTTTACACAATTTAAAGCTAAGGC
Organism: Platanista minor; assembly: GCA_004363435.1. Classification (NCBI taxonomy): domain Eukaryota; kingdom Metazoa; phylum Chordata; class Mammalia; order Artiodactyla; family Platanistidae; genus Platanista; species Platanista minor. Next base: position 22,354 of record RJWK010034638.1, on the reverse strand, counting down.
AGTAAAGAGCATACAGTGTCTTTGTATGTATCTGTGCATGTATATGTATATATATTTATATATATTGCACTTTAAAAATGATCAATATGCATCATCATAAAATATACAATATCTGTATATATATATATATATATATATATATATATATATATATGTATATGTCTGTTTTTATTTTCAAAGTAACCTCTTATATTCTTGATACAAATAGATTACCCGTACAAATTTGCTTTGAGATCTGCTTATACTTTTACTGTTCACATTAGTTTTGATTACTTAGTCAATTTCCAAATTACAATATGTTATAGCAAACTTAAGTTTAAAAAAAAATCACAATAATCTTGAGAAAATCAGGCAGAAAACACAAAGCTACACATGGGCCACAGTTAAAGAGATATAAGGAAATATAAATTTGCATTCTCAAATATGTTTCTTAAATAATTTAAATGGAGGAGAGGAATATAGGGTGGAGGAAAGGGAGAGACCAAAATCCCTGAAGCTTCTTCCAGTTACTTTCCAATAATTGAATTACTATGCTAGTGCAGTTTTCATGACTAATATGTGTTCTTGGAAAATGTGAATTTTTAAAGTGAAACACTCATGCTATGTTTACCCCATGATATTTCAAGCTGATGTGTGACAATATGTAAATCTATATTAGGCATAGCCATAACATCAGGTTCCTTCATTCCTTGAGAATTGGAACACAACATGCTTGGTATTGAAACTTTTGGTAATATGTCATATAATTTGAAAAGCTGGAAAAATACATGTGTGCACATATGTGTAAACAAATTAGAAAAATAAAGCCACCCATGGCACCACCAACCAGACTTCATGCAATTCCTCCTTTGACCTTATAGCAACGTGCCTAGTCCACAAAAATTAATTGTCTTTCTTGCACTGTATTAAGAAGAAGTATTAATGTAGGGCTTAAAAGCTTGCTTAAAAGAGTGCTTGGGTTTGAAAAGGGATTCTGTGATTTACTAGCTGAGTGAACTTGAACAATTTATTTTCAACAGTTCTGAACTTCAGTTACTTATTGCGAAAAATTGAGAATATTTTGCTATCTTATAGGGTCGATGCAAATATTAAAATAAATATAATACAGCTTCAGAAGGAGACTGTGTACATTATTTATTTCCAAACTTAACTCACAAAGCACCTCACCATGCTGAGACTTGACAAGATCTTCTTCTCCACTCTGATTCTTTTACCTGTATGTGTCAAACAGTTACATAATGTAATATGTCTTTACAAGATGTCTCTTTTTTTCTTTTTTGTCAGCAACTTAAGTATCATGGATGCCTCTTCAATTTCTTCAGTTTAATTGTTGGCCCCTTAGGGCTAGAAGGTAGGTTTTTTATGTATTGTGGATTTTTGCACAGTATGGAGCCACATAAAACATCACCTCTCTCCATAAATAGTGTTTTAAAAATTTTGTTGCCAAGTGACTTCAAATAATCAAGAACAAGGACACAGAGACTATTAAGTCAGAATTGCAAAGGATTTCAAGTAAGAGAATGTAATTTTTTCTCAGACATGGAAAATAAAACTAATAATTGTTTCTTTGCTTATCTGGTAAGGATATGGTAGCAGACATTGCTTATTTTATTTAATTATTTAGCAATAAAATTATATTTTATGACCTGGAAATGATTATCTAAAGCATTATATTCTTACCTCAACCAAATAAATATTATTATTATATCAAACAAATAGAATTTGTAGGGCACAATTAGATAAATTTATTTTCTGTATGATTCTCTCCATTGTCCATGAGAAGTATTGAAAATATAGAGCAAAGAGGACTCTCATATACTGTCATGAGAGTTTAAATTGGTGCAACTATGTTGAGAAATAGTTTGGCACCATCTAACAACACTGAAGAGATCTATGAAATATGGTCTAGAAATTTCAATTTTCAGAAAGAGATATATAATTAGCAGATATTAATAATAGCTCCAAATTTGAAAACACCAAATATCCAAAAACAAATATATTGTGGTATATTCATGCAAATAATTACTACACTTACAGAGATTTGATATGTGAACAGAGCTCACACATCAAATATTGAGAAGTAGAAATGAGATGTTAAATATACACCATATGATTCTATTTGTATAAAGTTTAAAAACAGAAAATAAAGTAAATCATATGTTGAGAAACAGATGCTTAATGGTTAAAAGAATAAAGATAAGGATATATTCACCATAAAAAGCAGGTTATAAGTTTCATATGAAGCTACTTTTCTGGTAGAAGGTAGCATAGAGATTATGAAAGAACACAAACTAGACTTCTTAGTATTTGCAAAGCTTTATTTTATTTTTTAACTTTTTTTCCTTACAAGGTATTGACTTGAGATAAATCAGTAAACTATATAGTTTATTATAATTTTAATATGTTGTACATTATGTGATAATAAAAATTAAAATAAAGGAAACAAAACTAGTACACACAAAATAGTAAATAAATGTAATATTTTTCAGGACTTTTTTTTAATGTGACAGAAAAGTTATTTTACCTATTAATCATCAGTCTTTTTATAATATATTAACCCTTAACAGAGTATTGGTGTTGAAATGCCTACAAAATTTTAGGGAGGAATAATAGTATCTACAGGACAAATATAAAAATAATGCAAGTATCTAAACAGTTCTATTAATAACCTGGTACCTTAATGCCTCATAATTCTTTGGATTCATGAGTAATATCTTAAAAATAAATATTTCTAATTAATGTCTGAAAAAATAGTTTTAAGATTAATATTCTATGAAACTTTGTAACCCCTTTGTATTCAAAATAAATCAATTAAAATAATCTTTATATTAATTTATAGAAGATGAAAAATATGGGAGAAAACATTTAAACTGTAGTACAGTCAATTTTAGTCTTGGATTTTCCCAGTAGGTGGTTAATAAATCCTCTTTCCCTTCTCATTGACAAGAAAGTAGCAGGTAATTCTTAGCATATTAGCCAAAAGTTATGAGAGTTTACAAATCTTGTGAAAATTGATTTGATTTCAATGGCAAGCCTAGTCACCCTGAAGGGAAAGTGCTTCCACTAGCATACATAGCATTTCTTGGAGCACTGACAAGTATTTCCAGTACTTTTCAAAATGTTAAGTCTAGTTTTTTTTGTTTATTATTTTTTTGGCAAGGAAGTCAAGGTAACAGATTGCAGGCTACTAACCCTGAACTAAGCTCATGCCTAGGATGACTGGGAATGTAAGACTCTTATTACATCCATCAGTGGCTTGGCTACCTACATCTAGCCAAAAGTTTTTCCTTTCTTATTTAGATAAGGAACAAACTGTTGGCTTAATACACATAAATATTTATCAATTTTTCCTTGGTGAATGCCTGCTCTTTTTCTTTGACTAGTAAGATACTTTATCTTACTTTATACAGACAGTTCTAGAAATAACATTTTGCTTCAAAGGGAAGCATGATGGAAAGGAAGAACTTTAATGCGATACCTACTGGTCACCCTACCAGGGCACAAAGTAGAGGGGAAAAGAAGTGGTGTGCATCTAAAGGGGAAAATTAAAGCTCTCCTACACAGAATGCATAACTGGATCCAAGAGATCACAAATAGTTGTCAGTAATCTATCTCTTTCCAACTCTTTGTCTTGCTCTCCTCTGTGTTGCCATAATTTTCAGGGAGATTTTCCTTACATGTGATTTCCCGCTATTTTTATTCTACTAGATTATCTACCCCTGGAGCCAAAGAGTATCTTTTTCTAATACGGTACAACAAAACTCCCAGAGAGGACTTTGATTAGGCTTAGTTTCTTTGCACATTCCTTATCCAATCACTATGATTAAGAAAACATAGTGCTATGATTTTAGAGGAAATGTTTTCAGTTTTTCACCACTGAGAACAATGTTGGCTGAGGGTTTGTCATATTTGGCCTTTATTATGTTGAGGTAATTTTCCTCTATGCCTGCATTCTGGAGAGTTTTTATCATAAATGGGTGTTGAATTTTGTCAAAAGCTTTTTCTGCATTTCTTGAGATTAAGTTTGGTTTTTAGCCTTCAGTTTGTTAATATGGTGTGTCACATTGATTTGCATATATTGAAGAATCATTGCATTCCTGGGATAAACCCCACTATCTCATGGTATATGATCCTTTTAATGTGCTGTTGGATTCTCTTTGCTAGTTTTTTGTTGAGAATTATTGCATTTATGTTCATCAGTGACATTGGCCTGTAGTTTTCTTTTTTTGTGACATCATTGTCTCATTTTGGTATCAGGGTAATGGTGGCCTCCTAGAAATAGCTTGGGAGTTTTTCCTCCCTCTTCTATATTTTGGAATAGTTTGAGAAGGATAAGTGTTAGCTCTTCTGTAAATGTTTGATAGGATTTGCCTGTGAAGCCATCTGGTCCTGGGCTTTGGTCTGTTGGAAGATTTTTAATCACAGTTTCAATTTCAGTGCTTGTGATTGGTCTGCTTATATTTTCTATTTCTTCCTGGTTCAGTCTTGGAAGGTTGTGTTTTTCTAAGAATTTTTCCATTTCTTCCAAGTTGTCCATTTTATTGGCATAGAGTTGCTTGAAGTAATCCCTCACGATGCTTTTTATTTCTGAAGTGTCAGTAATTACTTCTCCTTTTTCATTTCTAATTCTGTTGATTTGAATCTTCTCAATTTTTTTCTTGATGAGTCTGGCTAGTGGCTTATCAATTTTGTTTATCTTCTCAAAGAACTACATTTTAGTTTTATTGATCTTTGTTATTGTTTCCTATATTTCTTTTTCATTTATTTCTGATCTGATCTTTATGAGTTCTTTCCTTCTGCAGTTTTTTTGTTGTTCTTCTTCTTCTTCTTTCTCTATTTGCTTTATGTATAAAGTTAGGTTGTTCAAGATTTTCTTGTTTCTTGATGTAGGATGTTTTGCTCTAAATTTCCCTCTTAGAACTGCTTTTGCTGCATCCCATAGGTTTGGGTGGTCCTCTTTTCATTGTCATTTGTTTCTAGGTATATTTGATTTCCTCTTTGATTTCTTCAGTGATTTCTTGCTTATTTGGTACTGAATTGTTTAGGCTCCATATATTTGTATTTTTTACAGGTTTTTTTCCTGTAATTGATATGTAGTCACATAGCATTGTGGTCTGAAAAGATACTTGATATGACTTCAGTTTTCTTAAATTTACCGAGGCTTGCTTTGTGACCCAAGATATAATCTGTCCTGGAGAATGTTCCATGAGCAGTTGAGAAGACAATGTGTTCTGTTGTTTTTGGATGGAATGTCCTATAAATATTAACTAAGTCCATCTTGTATAATGTGTCACTTAAAGCTTGTGTTTCCTTATTTATTTCCATTTTGGATGGTCTGTCCAGTGGTGAAAGTAGGCTGTTAAAGTGCCCGGCTATGATTGTGTTAATGTCAATTTCCCATTTTATGGCAGCTAGCTTTTGTCTTATGAATTGAGGTGCTCCTATGTTGGGTGCATAATTATTTATAATTGTTATATCTTCTTCGTGGAATGATCCCTTGATCATTATGTAGTGTCCTTCTTTGTCTCTTGTAATAGTCTGTGTTTTAAAGTCTATTTTTTTTTTTTTTTTGCAGTATGCGGGCCTCTCACTGTTGTGGCCTCTCCCATTGTGGAGCAAAGGCTCCGAACGCGCAGGCTCAGCGGCCATGTCTCACAGGCCCAGCTGCTCCACAGCATGTGGGAATTTCCTGGACTGGGGCACAAACCCGTGTCCCAGGCATCGGCAGGCGGACTCTCAACCATTGCACCACCAGGGAAGCCCTAAAGTCTATTTTGTCTTATATGAGAATTGCTACTCCAACTTTCTTTTATTTATTTATTTATTTATTTTATCATCTTTATTGGAGTATAATTGTTTTACAATGGTGTGTTGGTTTCTGCTTTATAACAAAGTGGATCAGCCATACATATACATATATCCCCATATGTCTTCCCTATTGCATCTCCATCTCTCCCACTGCTCAGCTTTCCTTTGATTTCTATTTGCATGGAATATCTTTTTCCATCCCGTCACTTTCATTTTGTATATGTCCCTAGGTCTGAAGTTGGTCTCTTGTAGACAGCATATATATGTGTCTTGTTGTTGTATCCATTCAGCCAGTATGTCTTTTGGTTGGAGCATTTAATCCATTTAGATTTAAGGTAATTATTGATATGTATGTTCCTATTCCCATTTTCGTATTTGCTTTGTGTTTGTTTCCATAGGTCTTTTCCTTCTCTTGTGTTTCTTGCCTAGAGAAGTTCCTTTAACATTTGTTGTAAAGCTGGTTTGGTGTTACTGAATTCTCTTAGCTTTTGCTTGTCTGTAAAGCTTTTAATTTCTCCATCAAATCTGAAGGAGATCCTTGCTGGGTAGAGTAATCTTGGTTGTAGGTTTTTCACTTTCATCACTTTAAATATATCCTGCCACTCCCTTCTTGCTTGAAGAGTTTCTGCTGAAACATCAGCTGTTAACCTTAAGGGGATTCCCTTGTATATTATTTGTTGCTTTTCACTTGCTGCTTTTAATTTTTTTTCTTTGTATTTAATTTTTGATAGTTTGATTATGTTGTGTCTTGGAGTGTTTCTCCTTGGATTTATCCTGTAAGGGACTCTCTTTGCTTCCTGGACTTGATTGACTATTTGCTTTTCCATGTTAGGGAAATTTTCAACTATAGTGTCTTCAAATAGTTTCTCAGATGCTTTCTTTTTCTCTTCTTCTTCTGGGACCCCTATTATTTTAATGTTGGTGCATTAAATATTGTCCCAGAGGCCGCTGAGACTTTCCTCAGTTCTTTTCATTATTTTTTCTTTATTCTGCTCTGTGGTAGTTATTTCCACTCTTTTACCTTCCAGGTCACTTATCAATTCTTCTGCCTCAGTTCTTCTGCTATTGTTTCCTACTAGAGAAATTTAAATTTCATTTTTTTGTTGTTCATCATTGTTTGTTTGGTCTTTAGTTCTTCTAGGTCCTTGTTAAATGTTTCTTGTATTTTCTCCATTCTATTTCCAAGATTTTGTATCAATTTCATTATCATTACTCTGAATTCTTTTTCAGGTAGACTGCCTATTTTATCTTCATTTGTTTGTTCTGGTGGGTTTTTACCTTGTTTCTTCATCTGCTGTGTGTTTCTCTCTCTTCTCATTTTGCTTAACTTAGTGTTTTTGGGCACTTCGTTTTGCAGGCTTCAGGTCTGTAGTTCCCATTGTTTTTGGTGTCTGTCCCCAGTGGGTAAGGTTGGTTCAGTGGCTTGTGTAAGCTTCCTGGTGGAAGGGACTGGTGCTTGTGTTCTGGTGGATGGGGCTGGATCTTGAATTTCTGGTTGGCTGTGCTGCATTTGCTGCTGTGCTTTTGTGTGTCTGTGAACTTAGTGTGATTTTAGGCAGGCTCTCTGCTAATGGGTGTGTTCTGTTCCTGTTTTGCTAGCTGTTTTGCCTGGGGCCTCCATCACTGGAAACTATTGGCCATTGGGTGGATCTGAGTCTTAATATATAGATGGAGATCTCTGGGAGATCTCTGAGTGGTTAATATTACATGGAATTGAGAGCTCTCTGTTGGTCCAATGTCCTGAAATAGAGTGTCCCATCTCAGAGGCTCAGGCCTGCCACCAGGCTGGAGCACAAAGACCTTGCCAGCCACATGACTCAGAAAAAAAGTGAGAAAAAAAAGAAAAAAATATAAAAGATATTAAAAAATAAATAAAATAAAATTATTAAAATAAAAAATGTACGAATTATTAAAATAAAAATATCAAAAATAATAAAAAACTAAGAGAGCAACCAAATCAATATTCAAATCCATCAATGATAACAAATGCTAAAAACTACACTAATGTAAACATAAAAATCAGAAACAAGTCAGTTTCAAGCCCCCCGTCTACAGTTTCTCCAAAACTACACTGCCTCAATTTTGGGCAATACCTGTCTATTCCACAGATGCAGCGTACCTGAAGTTGATTGTGTGGATTCAGTCCACTGCTCCTGAGGTTGGATGGAGAAATTTCCCTTTCTCTTCTTTGTTCATAGATATCCTGGGTTTCAGCTTTGGTTTTGGCCCCACCTCTGCATGTACATTGCCCTCAGGTTTCTCTTCAGGCCCAGACAGGACGGGATTAAAGCAGCGGCTGTTTAGGGGTCTCAGGCTCACTCAGGTTGAGGGAGGGGTAAGGTACTTATAATTGGAATGTGGGATGAGCCTGCATGGTAGACGATGGAATAATTGCAAGAGCCTGAGGCATGCTGTGTGTTCTCCCGGGGAAGTTGTCCCTGGATCACAGTACCATGGCCATGGTGGGCTGCACAGGCTCCTGTGTTGGGTGCGGGTGGGCATGTGGATAGCGACCTGTGCTTGCACATAGGATTCTTGGTACCTGCAACAGCAGCGTTAGCATTTCATGCCCGTCTCTGGTGTCCGAGCTGATAGCCGCGTCTAACAGTCATCTTTGGAGCTCGCTTAGGTGGTGTTCTGCCTTCTATGGGCAGACAGGGAAGGAATATCCTCTCCTCGTGCACCCCGAAACAATGGTCTCTTGCCTCTAAGGCAGGTCCAGAGTTTTTCCCAGACTCCCTCCCAGCTACCTGTGGTGCACTAGCCCCCTTCAGGCTGTGTTCACGAAGCCAACCCAGTCCTCTCCTTGGGATCTGACCTCAGAAGCCCGAGCCTCAGCTCCCAGCCCCCTCCTGCCCGGGTGGGTGAGCTGACAAGCCGTTCAGGATGGTGAGTGCTGGTCAGCACCGATCCTCTGTGAAGGAATCTCTCCACTTTGCCCTACGCACCCCTGTTTCTGCACTCTCCTCCATGTCTCCAAAGCTTCCCCCTTCCCATCCCCCGTCTCCACCAGTGAAGGGGCTTCCTAGTGTGTGGAAACTTTTCCTTCTTCATGGTTCCCTCCCTGAGGTGCAGGTCCCGTCCCTATTCTTTTGTCTCTGTTTTTTTCTTTTTTCTTTTCCCCTACCCAGTGTCATGGGAAGTTTCTTGCCTTTTGGGAAGTCTGAGGTCTTCTGACAGAGTTCAGTATGTGCTCTGTAGAAGTTGTTCCTCATGTGGATGTGTTTTTGATGTATTTATGGAGAGGAAGTTGATCTCCACCTTTTACTCTTCTGCCATCATGAAGGTCCCCCCCTTAATCTGAATTTGTGCTTTACATTTTATTTCTTCGTCAGGATAGTAACAGTAACTTGGAACAGTTCTTGTATAGCTAGTTGTATTTTCCTGAATGCATTTATTCTTAGACTTTTCTCAAGGAACATGTGGATATTTTTTAAGTCTAAAATGAATGAGAAACCTTTAACTTTTAAATACTTCCTTAGGTTACTAATAATGGAGAAAGGATGTAATAGTGCCTACACTGAGCAAATTGCTAGCTAAAACGGCATTTTACAGCAGGACAATCACGACTTTATTCAATTTCTTGCCTCAGTATGAAAAGAAGCACACCAAACATTTGATCGCCTCCCATATCTTAAGACTGGCTTCCATTTCTTTTTTTAGCATATTGCAAACTGCTTGCTCTTGTGTTCTTGATTTATTCAACCTCTGTTATGGCAGCACTATCAAAGTTTGGCACTTTGTATTACTGAGACACTTATTTCCCAAGAGTGACTCTAGTGATTTAAATCTCAACTTTAGCAAACTGCTGACTAAAAACACAAAAAGTCTCCAAATTGTTTTCTTTCCTTACAGGAGTATCTATGCCTAGTACCCTCAATTCCATGGACAATTTTTCCTTGCACTTGTTTCCAATTCTCAAGACTTCCTAAGCACTTATTCACATTTAAATTTGTCAAATGAGTTTAATAACTACATCACATTTTAGAAATCCCTACTAATTCTAAAGAACACAATAACAAGGCAAGCATAAGATAAATTATCAAGTTTTATTTTTATAGTAAAACAAAATGAGAGAGAGATTAAACAATTCTATGATTAAGGCAAACCAACAATTGTCCATGGTTTCCTTATCTATCTGTCTATCTATCTATCATCTATCTATCTATCCAGACCCTACTTATTCTGCAAGAATAAATTTAAGATAGTCATAGCTTGTTATCTTTCTAGTTTTAGACAACTTTATAGTTTTGTTTTCCATTTTTATGAGTCATATTTGCAGTCAGAATAAACGATCATTCTCTATCTCTACTTTGCTTTAAATGAACAGAGTTTAATTCCTTGATATGAGACTCCACTTTGACCAGATATTTGCATTTTTTTTTTGCATATCTATTCGTCTGAACATCTCTGTGACCTTTCACTCAGAAAGGCTGTTCTGCCTAGGACCTCCAGTACTATGTTAAAAAAGATAGATGAAAGGGGGCATCATTGTTTTGTTCCTGATATTGAAGGAAAAGTTTTCAGCCTTTCACTGTAGAATATGATGTTAGCTGTGGAGTTGTAATACATGACCTTTATTATATTGAGACACTTTCTCTATAACCCAGTTTTTTGAGAGTTTTATCATGAAAGGATGTTGAATTTGGCAAGTTCTTTTTCTGCATTTATTGAGATAATCAAATTAATTTTTATCTTTCATTTTGTTAATGTGGCATATCACATAGGTTAATTTTCAGAATTGAAACATTTTTGCACCCGTGCTTTGATGCTTAGAACTCTTGACAACATTTCAAGAAGAATTATAAGTTGTAACTTCAAGAATGGCAGAAAAAGGAGCTCTGCAATCACTCTCCTCAGCAAAACAAGAATATAAAGAGTACAAATTATTTCTTAACAAGTAAACATTTAAAATATCTGTAATTGACCTAAGGACTTACAGCAAATGGAGAAACATTCATTCAAGAATTCTAAATCTCAGAAAGAACAGCATAAGCCTGTGGCATTTGAGCCATGAGTGGCTCCATTACCTTGTCACCCTCTAAGGAAGTTCTACACTAAAAGTGCACCAACAAGAAAATAGGGGTTTCTTCTTCTCACAGTTCCAAGTCTGGGCCTATGTTTTCACCCTGGTAGGGACAGACTGCTGGCTTTTTCCATAACCCGCAACTCTGTGTTGCAGAAGCTGTATTCTGGGCAGGCATGTCATAGGAGATTGGTCTCCCTATTCCACCCAGCCCATTCTTATAAGACAGAAGCTCTACCCTAAGAAAGACAATCAAGAATCCTGGCGCTAAATCTACCCTAACCAAAACTTGTTTATAGGGTGGAGTGCCACAACAGGAGGGCCAATCCAAGGAGACCAGGAGATTCCTCTCACAAAGTGCTCAGTTGTACAGTGTGGATGTAACTTCAGGTGAAGCAAGTCTCTACACCAAGTCTCTATTGCAGGGGTTCTGCCTGTGGAGAAAAGTAAGATGTGTAGGCTAATAGCTCAGCAGCCCTGCCTGAGGAGACTGATTTTATTTGGAGTATACAGTGGAGAGCTACACAGCACAGGATGTGGTTGTAAATAATAAAGACCTTATTGGAGAGTGTTTACGAGGAGGATGATAGTTTATGGTAGAACAAAAACTACTAGAGCAAACAGAAGCTTAATGAAAAGAGCCAGAGGAAAAGATAGCTAAGAGATCCATCCTTGGGGCTTCCCTGGTGGCGCAGTGGTTGAGAGTCCTCCTGCCGATGCAGGGGATATGGGTTGGTGCCCCGGTCCGGGAATATCCCACATGGAGCAGAGAGGCTGGGCCCATGAGCCATGGCCGCTGAGCCTGCATATTCGGAGACTGTGCTCCACAATGGGAGAGGCCACAACAGTGAGAGGCCCACGTACTGCAAAAAATAAATAAATAAATAAACAAAATAAAAATATATACACTTGCATTTAAAAAAAAAAGAAGAAGAAATCCATCCTTGGGTCAGAGCCAATTATGGGTGTTGGAAAGGCTGTTCACAAGCACTAGACTGTACCCACTGAGGAGCAGTCAGAACAAAATGTGGTGCAAAATTGAAATTATTCCTCAATTGGCACAGAGATGTATTTACATTTGGAGAAAGGCACATGGGAAAATGGAGCTTAAAAACAATCTTAAACAAGAAAAAATTAAACATATAAAAAAGAAGGGTGGCTTCCCTGGTGGCACAGTGGTTGAGAGTCCACCTGCCAATGCAGGGGACGCAGGTTCATGCCCTGGTCCGGGAAGATCCCACATGCTGCAGAGCAGCTGGGCCCGCGAGCCATCGCCGCTGAGCCTGCGTATCCAGAGCCTGTGCTCTGCAACAGGAGAGGCCACAACAGTGAAAAGGCCCACATAATGCAAAAAAAAAACAAAAAAACAAAAAAACAAAAAAACAAAGGGTTTAAGACTAATAAGTTACTTTGACCCAGGGAAAACTTCTAGGGCGCTAAGTTTAAAAGCAATATCATAGTCTTTCCTGCCTGAGGAAGTACTCTCAAAGGAGCTATCAGAAAGAGAAACTCCAAGCTACTAGTCCCTGCCTGAATATGGGTAAGCATAATAAACTCTCTGAATTGTGATAATAACTTTAAAGCTTCACACATATCAAAGGGTAAAAGGTAAACTCATAATAGCCTAAGCGAGCTTCAGCACAACCTTTGACAAATAAGTGATATAAAGTGACTGAGGGATGACACTAGATAGCCAGGCTAAAAGATAAAAATGGGGAAAACATCATTAAGAATATCAGAAACAGACTACTCACTGTTAAAGAAATAAATTTTGCAAAATTTATTCAGCCACGTCACTGAGCAAATTAATTTTAAAAAAGAAAATTACAACACCCCCTATCCTGTATTTTGTAATATCTCAGAATTTTTGGTTGAAACTTGGCATTTTTGATAATGTAAAAATAATATATAAGATATTCAAAGATACAAGTAAGACTCATACACAGGGTAAAATCCAGGAATAGAAAGCACTTAAGGGATACAGATAATACAGTTTAACAGACAAAATCTTCAAAGTAACTGTTATAAATATATTCAACAACCTAAAGAAAAACAATGCTAAAAAATATTGATAAAACATATGATGACAATATTTCATCAACTAGAAAATATCAAAAAACATAGAAATTATATAAAAGAACTAAATTGAAATACTGGAGATGAGAAGTAAAATAAATAAAATTTTACAATTTATTAGAGGGCTCAACAGTAGATTTGAGCTAGCAGAAGCAACTATAAATAAACCAGAAAATAGATCAGTAGAGGTCATGTAATCTGAAGCACACAAAGAAAGAAGTGTAAAGAAAAATGAATGTCAGAAAAATATGTGACACACTTAAACATACAGATATATGAATACTGGATGTACCAGAGGGCATGGAAAGAAGGAAAGAGATAGAAAATATATTTAAAGAAATAATGGTTTACAACTTTCCCAAATTTTGATGCTAAACACTTAATTTGGACATCCAAGATGTTCAACAAGTTCCAAGTAGGATAAACACAAAGAGATCCACACCCAGACACTATAGTAAAAATGTTGAAAGACAAAAAGAGAAAATTGAGAAAATCTTCAAAGCAGAAAAAGAAAAATAAACTATCAGCTACAAGGTAAGAAAAACATCTGATTTCTCTTCAGAAATAACATAATCCAAAGGGCAGTGATATAACATATTCAATGTACTAAAAGTAAAAAAAGAAAAGAAGGGCTTCCCTGGTGGCACAGTTGTTGAGGGTCCGCCAGCCAATGCAGGGGACAGGGGTTCGTACCCCGGTATGGGAAGATCTCACATGCCGTGGAGCAGCTGGGCCCGTGAGCCATGGCCACTGAGCCTGTGGGTCCGGAGCCTGTGCTTCGCAATGGGAGTGGCCACAATAGTGAGAGGCGGGCATACTGCAAAAAAAAAAAAAAAAAAAAAAAAAAAAAAAAAAAAAAAAAAAAAAAAAAAAAAAAAAAAAAAAAAAAAAAAAAAAAAAAAAAAGAAAAAGAAAAAAGAAAAGAATGTCACTCAATCAACAAATAATCTTATATCAAGCAAAACTATATTCCAAAATTGAAGATAGAATGAAGATATTCTCTAATAAACAAAAACTGAGAGAATTAATTCCTAAATAAAAGTGCTGGTAATCATGTAATTAATTATAAAAACAGTAGAATTGCATATTCTTTCTTTTAACTAATTTATAAAGCAACTGCAAGTCTTATGTTTAAGGCTTTAAGCCATTTTGAATTTAAATTGAAATGGTATCAAGTATTTTTCCTGACCACAATGTTATGAGACTAGATATCAATTACAGTAAAAAATCAGTAAAAACTAAAAACACACAGAGGCTAGACAATACACTACTAACTAGCCAAGAGATCACTGAAGAAATCAAAGAGGAAATCAAAAAATACCTAGAAACAAATGACAATGAAAACACGATGACCCAAAACCTATGGGATACAGCCAAAGCAGTTCTAAGTGGGAAGTTTATAGTAATGTAATCCTACCTCAAGAAACAGGAAGCATCTCAAATAAAAAACCTAAACTTGCACCTAAAGCAATTAGAGAAAGAAGAACAAAAAAAACCCAAAGTTAGCAGAAGGAAAGAAATCATAAAGATCAGATCAGAAATAAATGAAAAAGAAATGAAGGAAATGATAGCAAAGATCAGTAAAACTAAAAGGTGGTTCTTTGAGATGGTAAACAAAATTGATAAACCATTAGCCAGACTCATCAAGGAAAAAAGGGAGAAGAGTCAAATCAATACAATTAGAAATGAAAAAGAAGTAACAACTGACATGGCAGAAATACAAAGGATCATGAGAGATTACTACAAGCAGGTATATGCCAATAAAACGGACAACCTGGAAGAAATGGACAAATTCTTAGAAAAGCACAACCTTCAGAGACTGAACCAGGAAGAAATAGAAACTATAAACAGATCAATACAAGCACTGAAATTGATACTGTGATTAAAGATCTTCCAACAAACAAAAGCCCAGGACCAGATGGCTTCACAGGCGAATTCTATCAAACATTTAGTGAAGAGCTAACAACTATTCTTCTCAACCTCTTCCAAAATATAGCAGTGGGAGGAACACTCCCAAACTCATTGTACGAGGCCAATATCACCCTGGTACCAAAACCAAACAAGGATGTCACAAAGAAAGAGAACTACAGGCCAATATCACTGAAGAACATAGATGCAAAAGTACTCAACAAAATACTAGCAAACAGAATCCAACAGCATATTAAAAGGATCATACAACATGATCAGTGAGGTTTACCCCATGAATACAAGGATTCTTCAATATATGTAAATAAATCAATGTGATAAAATATATTAACAAATTGAAGGAAAAAAATCATATGACCAACTCAATAGATACAGGAAAGCTTTTGACAAAATTCAACACTAATTTATGTTAAAAACCCTCCAGAAAGTAGGCCTAGAGAGAACATATCTCAACATAATAAAGGCCATATATGAAAATCCCACAGCCAATATTGTTCACAGTGGTGAAAAACTGAAAACATTTCCTCTAAGATCAGGAAGAAGACAATGTTCTCCACTTCCACTACTATTATTCAACATAGTTTTGGAAGTTTTACCACAACAGTCAGAGTAAAAAAAATAAATAAAAGGAGTCAAAATAGGAAAAGAAGAAGTAAAGCTGTCCTTGTTTGTAGATGACATGATACTATGCTTAGATAATCCTAAAGATGCTACCAGAAAAGTACTAGAGCTAATCAATGAATTTGGTAAAGTAGCAGGATACAGAATTAATGCACAGAAATCTCTTGCATTCCTGTACACTCATGATGAAAAATCTGAAAGCACAATTAAGGAAACACTCCCATTTAACATTACAACAAAAGAAACAAAATACCTAGGAATAAACCTACCTAACAGGACAAAAGACCTGTATGCCAATAACTATAAGACACTGATGAAAGAAACTGAAGATGATACAAACAGATAGAGAGATATACCATGTTCTTGGATTGTAAAAATTAATATTAAAATGACTATACTACCCAAAGCAGTCTACAGATTCAATGCAATCCTTATTAAACTACCAATGGCATTTTTCACATAACTAGAACAAAGAGTTTCACAATTTGTATGGAAACACAAAAGACACCCAATAGCCAAAGCAATCTTGAGAAAGCAAAACCGAGCTGGAGGAATAAGGCTCCTGGACTTCAAACTATACTACAAAGATACAGTAATCAAGACAGCATGGTACTGGCACAAAAACAGAAATATAGATCAATGGAACAGGATAGAAAGCCCAGAGTTAAACTTACACACATATGGTCACCTTATCTTTGATAAAGATGGCAAGAATATACAAAGGAGAAAAAACAGCCTCTTCAATAAGTGATGCAGGGAAAACTGGCCAGCTACATGTTAAAGAATGAAATTAGAACACTCCCTAACACCATATACAAAAGTAAACTCAAAATGGATTAAAGACCTAAATGCAAGGCCAGACACTCTCAAACTCTTAGAGGAAAACATAGGAAGAACACTTTGTGACATAAATCACAGCAAGATTTTTTTTGATCCACCTCCTAGAATAATGGAAATAAAAACAAAAATAAAAAATGGGACCTAATGAAACTTAAAAGCTTTTGCAAAACAAAGGACACTACAAACAAGACGAAAAGACAACCCTCAGAATGGGAGAAACTATTTGCATATGATTCAATGGACAAAGGATTAATCTCCAAAATATATAAACAGCTCATGCAGCTCAATATTAAAAAAGAGAAAAAAAACAACCCAATCCAAAAATGGGCAGAAGACCTAAATAAACATTTCTCCAAAGAAGACATACAGATGGCCCAGAAGCACATGAAAAGCTGCTCAACATCACTTATTATTAGAGAAATGTGAATCAAAACTACAAGAAGGTATCATCTCACATTGGTCAGAATGGCCATCATTAAAAAATCTACAAACAATAAATTCTGGAGAGGGTGTGGAGAAAGGGAAGCCTCTTGCACTGTTGGTGGGAATGTAAATTGATACAGCAACTATGGAGAACAGTATAGAGGTTCCTTAAATCTAAAAATAGAGCTACCATAGGACCCAGCAATCCCAATACTGGACATATACCCTGAGAAAACCATAATTCAAAAAGAGTCATGTACCAGAATATTCATTGCAACTGTATTTACAATAGCCAGGACATTGAAGCAACCTAAGTGTCCACTGACAGATGAATGGATAAAGAAAATGTGGCACATGTATACAATGGAATATTACTCAGCCATAAAAAGAAACAAAATTGAGTTATTTGTAGTGAGGTGATGGACCTACAGATTGTCATACAGAGTGATATAAGTTAGAAAGAGACAAATACTGTATGCTAACATATATATGGAATCTAAAAAAAATAGTTTCTGAAGAACCCAGGGGCAAGACAGGAATTAAGATGCAGACGTAGAGAGTGGACTTGAGGACGCGGGGAGGTGGAAGGGTAAGCTGGGATGAAATGAGAGAGTGGCATGGACATATATAGGCTACCAAATGTAAAATAGGTAGTGGGAAGCAGCTGCATAGCACAGAAAGATCAGCTCAGTGCTTTGTGACCACCTGGAGAGGTGGGATAGGGAGGATGAGCAGGAGACACAAGAGGGAGGAGATATATGTATATGTATAGCTAATTCACTTTGTTATAAAGCAGAAACTAACACACCATTGTAAAACAATTATACTCTAATAAAGATGTTAAAAAATAATGATAATAAACTAAAAGCTTTTGTATGGCAAAGGGAAAAAAAATCAATAGAATTAAATGACAACCTCAAAGAATTAGAGAAAATATTTGCAAACCATATATCTGATAAGTGGTTAAGTTCCAAAATATATAAGGGAGCCCAACACTCAGTAGCAAAAACAAAACAAATAACATAGTTAAAAACTGGGCAAAAGACATAGATGTTTCTCCAAAGGAGACATACAAGTGTATCAAAAGGTTTTGAACCTCATTAATTATTAGGGAAATGCAAATCTAAACCACAATGGGATATTACCTCACAACTGTTAGAATGGCTATTATTAAAAAAGAAAAGCACGTTTTTGTGAGGCTGTGAAAAAAATTGGAACCCTTGTACACTGTGGAAAAGAGTACAGAAGTGTCTCAAGAATTTAAAAATAGAACAACTAAATAATCCAGTTTCCTGTCTGGATACATATTTAAAAGAATCAAAATCAGTATCTGGAAGAAATATCCACCCTCTCGTTGCTATATAATGTTTGTGCCCCAGCAAAATCCATATGTTGAAATCCTAATGCCCAATATGGTCATATTAAGGAATTGATGAGGTCATGAGGAAAGAACCGTCATGAATAAAATAATTGCCCTAAAAAAAGATACCCAAGAATGTTCCTTTGTCCCTTCTTCCAGGTGAAGATATAACAAGAAATCTGCAACCTGTAAAGGGACTTTGCCCCTCTATACTGACACCCTGATCTCAGACTTTCTGCTTTCAGAACTGTGAAAAATAAATTTTTGTTTCTTATAAGCCACCCAGTCTGTGGTATTTTGTTATAGCAGCCTGAATGGAGTAAGACCTCCATGTTCATTGCAGAACTATTCACGGTAGCCCAAGATGGAAACCACCCAAGTATTCACTGACAGATAATGAATAAAGATAATGTGGTATATACATTAAATGGAATACTATTCAGCCTTAAAAAAAGAAGGAAATCCTGCCATTTGCAACAACATGGATAAACCTGTAGGAACTTATGCTAAGAAAAATAAGCCTATCACAAAAAGACAAATAATGCATGATTCCACTTATATGAAGTATCTAAAATAGTAACACTCATAGAATTAGAGAATAAAATAGTGTTTTCCAGGAACTAGGGAAAAGCAGAAATGAAGGAGTTGTTCATTGAGTAGAACATTTCAGTTATGCTAGATTAATAAATTCTTGATTCTGCTGTACAACACAGTGACTATAGTTGATGAACAGTATCATGCACTAGAAAAATTTTTAAGAGGGTAGATTTCAAGTTGAGTGTTCTTACCACACATAAACAAAAGAAAACAAATAAAAGGACCTGAGGAATCTTTGGGAAGTGTTGGATATGTCTATACCTTGATTTTGGTGATGATATCATAGGTGTTGCCTATGTTCAAACTCATCAAATTTATATATTAAAATGTGAAGTTTTTTGTATATCAATTATATCTCAGTACAGCTGTTTACAAAAAAAAATGTGCACACACACAAAAGTATTAAAATCATAAAAGACAAATAGAAACTGAGGAATTGTCCCAGATTGGAGTAGAGACTAACTATACATGGCAATTAATGTAATATTTAATTCTGGATAGGATTCTGAACAAGAAATAGTATATTAAGAGGACAATTAGTAAAATCTTCTTAAGATCTGTCGATTATGTAATAGTACTTGTTGATGTCTTGATTTTGAAAACTGTATTGAGATTTTGAAAAATGTTAACAATGAGAAAATGTTGGTTAAGATAAAGGGAAATTCTTTGGATTATTTTTGCAACATTTTGTACATTTGAAATTATTTCAAAGTAAATTTTTTTAAATCAATGTGCAAAAATTAATTATATTTCTATATATCTTCACTTAGCATTCAGAAAATTCAATTTAAAAATAATTATTTTTACATAACATCAAAAGAACAAAATGCTTAGGAAACATTTAGCAATATAAGGGCAAGACTCATGTACTAAAAACTACAAACTAAAGTCATACCATGTTCATGGGTCAGAATACAATTTTGCTATGGTAGCAACATTCCCTAACTTGATCTACAAATAAAATTCAATCCTAATCAATATCACATCTGACTTCTTTGCAGAAATTTTCAAAATGATTCTAAAATTCATATGAAATTCCAGGTTCCTAAAATAGTCAAAACAATCTTGAAAACAAAAGCAAAATTGGAGGTATCAGAATTCTTGGATTCACAACTTACTTTACTGCAAAGCAAGGGTCATGAAGAATTTGTGGCACAGGCATAAAGGTGTACATATAAATCAATAGGTTAGAATTTAGCCCAAATCCTTACAACTACAGTCAGTTGATTTTTGACAAGTGTGCTAAGAAAAATCAATGGGGAAAACATAGTCTTTTCAACACATTGTGCTGAGACTACTGAATATCCATGTGCAAAAGAATGAATTTGAACCCTTACCTCATACCATACACAATAATTAACTTGAAATGGATAATAGACTTACATGGAAGAGCTAAAGTATAAGCCTTTTAGAAGTAACATATACATAAATTTCTATGGCCTTGGGTTAGCTAATGCTTTCTTAGATACAACATCAAAAGCACAACCAACAAAAAATAAAATGAAAAATAAGAAAACAGAAAAAATTAACTTCATCAAAATGAATAACTTTTGTTCTGCAAACAAAACCATTGACAAAGTAAAAAAAAAAAAAGACACCCCACAGAAGATGAAGAAATATTAACAAACCATATATCTGAGGCATTTTTATTCATAATATATTAAAAAAGAACTTTTACAAATGTATAACAAAAAGCCAAATAACCTAAGTAAAAGAGGCAATGGATTTGAATAGCTTCCTCAAAGATAATATACATGGAAATAAGCCTGTGAAAAGATGCTCAATATCATTAATCATTAGGTAAATGTAAACTAAATAAATAAATAAAATGCTTCCCATCTGCCTGTAGTTTACTACCATATCATCACAGCTCCAGAATAATAAAAGTGGATTACAGCTGAAAGATCTGCAAGGGTAAGCCTCTGTTTAAGGAGTTTTTAGGAAACTCAAAGACAATAAGGGAGACAAAAACAAAGACTTTAGGAAAATTAAGGCCCCCAATACCTTTAGTTACAGCAAACATTTAACACAAGACAATTCACAGCTAGATTAACAAAAAATATTACTCTAAGGCCAGTTTATCTAGATTCCTATTACTCTATTACTTATATATCACCAGACACAGATATGGAAGATATTATGGAATCGCCAAACTAGGAAATTAAAATATTTATGATAGAGCTTCCTTGGTGATGCAGTGGTTGAGAGTCCACCTGCTGATTCAGGGGACACGAGTTTGTGCCCTGGTCCAGGAAGATCCCACACGCCATGGAGTGGCTATGCCCGTGAGCCATGGCCGCTGAGCCTGCGCATCTGGAGCCTGTGCTCTGCAACAGGAGAGGCCACTACAGTGAGAGGCCCGTATACCACAAAAAATAAAAAAATAAAAATAAAATAAAATATTTATGATAAATATGTTAAAAGCTGTAATGGAAGAGATAGAAAGCATACAAAAACAGATGGGTAATGTGAGTAGGGAGATGGAAACTCTAGGAAAGAATCAACAGGAAATATTAGAAATCAAATGCACTGTAACAGAAATGAAGAATGTCTTTGATGGGTTCATCCATAGACTACACATGAGAAAGGAAAGAATCAGTGAGCTTGTCAATAAACAAATTCCCAAAATGAAATAGAAATTTAAAATATGAAAATAAAAAACATAACATCGAAAAACTCTGGGATAATTTATGCATTGTTGAAATGCTAGAATTAAAATGAAATAATCAGAACAATATATGCAATAATTATGACTGACATTTTCTAAAATTAATGGAAAAAATCAAACCACAGTACTAGAAAACTGAGAAAACCAGGAAAAATAACAAAAAATCTACACCTAGGCATATCATATTCAAAAATGAATAAAACTAAAGAAAAAGATAATAATTGGGAATCAGGCAAAAAAAAAGTACCTTACCTGTTGAGGAACAAGAGTGAGAATTATATCAGACTTCCCCTCAGAAATCATTCAATCAATAAGTGAATGGAGTGAAATAAAACAAAAACATCTATTTAAATTCCTGTGTCCACCAAAATTTTTCTGCAAAAATGAAGGAGAAATCAAGACTTTGTGATGCAAACAAAATTTGTCAGAGAAATTCATTGCCAGTAGATGTGTTGTGGAACTGGGAGTACAATTTTTTAAGGTACCTACAATTCACATGAAGCAGTACAACGTTATTTGAATGTAGATGTAGATTATTTGCAAGTGTACATTGCAAACCTTAGAGCAATGAGTTAAAAAGAAATTAATTAAAAAGTATAATTGATAACTTAAGAGCAGAGACAAAATGGTATTATGTATTGTACAACATTGAATTAAAACCAGAGAACACAAAAAAACAAGGGAATAAAAAGAAATATAGCATTAAATAGAAAATAGTTGCAAACATATTATATATTAAACAAAGTATATCAATAATCAACTGAACTGTGAATGGCCTAAATAAGTTAATTAAAATAGATTGTTAGAGTTTATTAAAAGCACACACATTGACTAAAAGAGATCCATTTCAAGTATAAAGATATAGATAAATTAAAGCTAAAGGGATGGAGAAGGATATAGAATTTCAACTTTAATTTTTAAAAAAAGTGAGTAACTATATTAATTTTAGACAATGAAAACTTCAGACCTAGAAAATATATGAGCAAAGACAATCAATTCTTCAAGAAGA
>RJWK010034637.1:0-16775 GCA_004363435.1 Platanista minor | reverse complement strand
TAAACTTCCTAACTATGCTTTTGAAAAAGAAGTCATCTGTATTCCAGGTGCTACAGGCCCAAAATAAGTCTTTGATTTGTCATGCAAAGTGTTCAGAAAGCAAAGGTGGCTGAAATTATATCAAAATGGTTCCTAAAGCCCTGTCTGTTCCTCTCGAGGTCAGAGGAGCCACAGCCTGCAGAATCACAATTCGAGGTCAAGAATCCGGAACCCCTGCTGTTCCCAATGAACTGTGTGATGCACACAGAAGATGTTCAGAAGGGAGGGGTTGAGCTAAATGAACAGTCATGATAATACCTGGTTGGTCTTTTAGCAGCAAAATTGGGGGTGGGGGGAGGAATATGAAACTTTTTAAAACCGCGGGTGTTTTTTTTTTTTTTTTTTTTTGGTATTATTGTTGATATCCCTATTTGAATGTAAAGTCCCTAACAAAAGAAGCAAGCTGCCTTTAGACTGCATTTACTGCTCTTGATGACTCCAGTTGTGTGTAAATATTAGAAAACAGCAGGGTTCTGCATTCCAAGAATCACTTGAGCAGTGCCACGAAGACAAGTGTCCTGACTGGTATTGTAGTCATACTCCCCAGCTCTCCTGCTGTTTCTAATCTGTGCGCACAGCCGTGAAAAAACTGGACTGACATTTACAGGCACAGCAGGGAGACACTTGACTAGGGAATGTTAAAGACTCCGGCACCTCCGATTCAAAGTGGCCACCACACATGATAAATCTTCACAGGAGAGCTAGTCTGCACTTCCACTGATGCCATAATGAGGGTATCTGTAATGAAGCAAAGAAGTGAAACATTTTCCCCCCACAAGCTCAACTTTTTAGCAGTCAGATATTTATTGTTGTCTTTTTCAGACCTAAATATCTAAAGGGAGAATCTCATCCCGTGTCGGTGAAGGATCTTTTCCTTTTGAACTGCTTTTTGGAGTCTGTTTCCTGTTGTCTTCACTCCTCTCTAGGGTTTTACAGGGAGTTTCCTCAGGAAAGAACACTTCCCCATCAACTGTGAATAAAAATGAAATTTCCCGGAACCTGCTGTAACTGGTATGGAAAAGAGGGTCAGTTTGCTTTCTGCCTTGAGTCTGACATACTTCCCTCCCTGTTTTGTCCCCGCGAGCTGCCGGATTTGTATCCCATAATACCAGTAATGCAATTAGGTTGGCTGCACAGTGTCTGGCTGACTTCAGTTAAGAGTTTCTTTCCCTATGGGAATAAGACCAGACAGACTGTCATTTGCTATTACTAATTCTGCTTAACATTATCACTGGAGCCTTTTTATAATTAGCTATCTTAGTTGGCTCTTAAATTTTAATAGCCAGTTGAAGCTACGTTTTAGCCAAGTTCCATATCTAAATTGCACTCAGTCCATTAACAAAGTTGGTTAAAAGGCTATTAAAACAAAAGCCAATATATGGTGGTTCACACTTGCATCTTTGCAGCGTGAGCAATGCCAGCCTCCCCCCTAGTTCTCTAAAGGAACTTTCTCTCCCCAAAGTTATACGTAAGCTGAACTCAACTTCCTGAGGGGCAAGAAATTAACATCAACAGGATTTTTAGTACATGAACATATCCAAAACTGTCACTGCCAACCCCCTTTTCCTCTCCGTGAGGGTTCTTTGGGGTTTGGTTTTATTTGGTTGATGGCGGTACAGGGAGGAAGAGGGGCATTTAATATTCCAACTTAAAGTTGACGGGTTTGAAAAGTGAATAATTGAAATGATGTTTTTCTCCATTTCAGCTGATCAAAATTATTAGCAAAACCATCTGAGGCACCTTCTGGTAGAATTGTAGTCTTGCTGGGTTTAAGTCTGTAAAGCATTCTGCCAGACGTTAAAAAAAAAAACTGTAGATGAGCCAGCACATAGGCTCAGAGCCCTCGTGCCTAACTGATAGTCCCCATTGTTCGTGGTTTTAAATTCAGATCTTTTCTAACACTGACACGCACACCCACCCCAACCCTTTGCACATTGGTTTGCCAAGACTTGACTTTCTTCATTGAGTGCCTGCTACCTCCATATTGGGACAGTGGGCCTGTTTTCCATTTTCAAAGATCCTTAATTTCAAAATTTTTTAGAATTTGTGAAGCAGGCTGTCAAAAGAAATTAAGACTGGTGCAGGCACATTCAGTTGACGTTTTTTCTCTGAATCATCAGGACCCTGAGAATGAAGATGTGGAGAGAAACTACTGGGCAAATAGGTCCTGTCACCCTGACTCAGCTGAGTGCCTCTGAAGAACGTCTCCACCCACAGTCTGTCGAATTTGCCGATGTCCTATTTTAAAATGAATAGTTTATCCACCTCAAAAATATACAGGCTTTTTTTTTTTTTTTCTTAAACTCCAAATGGTGGCTTTTTTTATTTCCCCATTCAGAAGATATTAGGAATTGTAGTTTAATCTTAATTTTTAAAGCAGTAAGCGGCGGGCGGGTTGGAATACTTTCCACTCTCCAGTGTCTGGCCATTCTTCTGGTTAGCTTTTCTCTTACCCAGAACTGCTGTCAAGCTGTCGCTTTGGTGGTGCTATCCTCCTCCCTACCGAAGGCCACCTGGCAGACAAATTCTAGTGAAACCCAAGCGTTCGTTATATTTCCATTTTAAGTATGTTTCGTAGCTCACATTCACATATGATCTTCTGTCTGGATTTGTTTCTCTAGCCTTTGGCTAAATGGCTGGGTTGCCATCAGTGAGAGTGTGGCCTCCTTGACAGAGGTGAAGAGCTTCACCTGTCTTAACAAAGGACGAGAAGTGCTGGAGGGCCTCTCTGGTGGTTTTTGTCCTCTGTCAGAAGCTGATGGAAGAGGTCAAGATCATTTTATCCAGTGTTAGATGATACGCAGTGAAATTAATATACTATTAAAAATGTATAGGTAACAAATTGGCCTTTGATAACGATAGAACTGGCTTTGAAAATCGGGTCACAAAGAGGTCAGGGTTGGTGGTTTCTCCCACGAAGACTGAAGGCAGGAACAGCGCTACCGTGGTTTTTCAGGGGACCCTCTAGCTGTTGAGGGATGGCCTTTGTGGGTTTTAAGTGAGTGTCTACAATATATGTTAGGCCTCACCTACCCATACATTATTTTAAACTAATTTTTAGGAGATACTCATAGGTAATACATGTATGGTACATGATACAAAAGTCAGTAGGAACAAAGGTAAATAGTAATTTTATTGTACACCAGTAACATATAGTATTTTACATCAACTGCAAAAAAAAAAAACTGTATAGAGAGGATGATGGGAAAAAAAAGTAATTGGCAGAAATTTTAAAATAGCATACCATATCACATTTGGGAACCTATTATATATATTAAATATATATGCTAAAAATTAACTGTTTCAGCATCAAGAATGTATAAAAATACTTTGATTAAAAAAAGGTAAATGGTGAAGTCTTAAATTTAAGATTATGGACCACCAAGGAATCTGGATAGAAGATAATCCTGTTTTTGTTTCATGAAAAACTGAAAGAATCCATGACAAAAAAACTAAGAACCTTTCCTTTTCCGTAGCCCTAGGTTCCCTCCCCAGAAATAAAAACTGTTAGAGGTTTGGATAGCCTTCCAAAGCCACAATCTGCATATCCATTTATGGGGGTGGGGGGAGGGGGAAGGGGAAAGAAAGAGTGCAAACTCTTATTTTTTCTGTATTGCAATTTATTAGGATAAAGGCTCTAGCCAAGCTATGAGGTCAAACACCTATTTTAATGTAACTGCTCACAATGTTTGGGCGTATATCATCTCATCATTCAGTCCATCTTTGAAGATCTCTTAGTGATTCCATCAGTAGAAGAGACTGCAGCTTTGCCTGTCTATGCTAGAGGCAAGTGGCTGGCTCTAGAACCAACCCAGTGCAGGCCTGGGGCACAGGTTTTCAAAGCCTCACCCACCAGCACAGCAGTCTTCCTGGGTCGCTTCTTCCCCCGACCCGACCCTGGGGTTTCCTCTTTGCATCTCTTCCGTGTTGGATCACCTGTTACCTGGCCCAGTGTGTTTCTCCTTGGTTTACCCCTCTTACCGGGAGGAGCACATCCTCCATTAGTTCCCTGAGAAAAAGGTGTGTGGGAGGTAAGTTTTTTGAATTCTTGCACGTCTGAGGATGTCTTCGTTCTACCTTTCCTCTTGGCTGATAGTTTGACTTGTACAGAATTATTGGAAATAATTTTTCTTCAACGTTTTGAAGGCATTACTCTGATACCTTCTAGTTCCAGAGTTGCTCTTGAGCACACTTGAAGCTACTCTGTTCTCTCTTTCTGGAGCCTCTGTTCAGATATTGGGAATCATAGGCTGATCTTCTAAGCTTTCTTCCTTTTCCCCCCCCACCTACTTTCTGTCTCTTGTCTTTTTCCCTCTACTTCCTGGGAGGTTTCCTCAATATTTTCTTCTAACTCTTAGGATTTTAAAAAAATTTCTGCTGTCATATTTTTAATTTCCAAGAGCTTTTTGTTCTCCAAATGTCCTTTCTCGTGCATGCAGGATCTCCTTATATCTCTGAGGATTTTCATTATAGTATTTGGAAGCTTTTTTTTTGTCCCTACATAGTCTCTGTTTCTACAAATTGCATTCCCGCTCCCCCATCTTGTTTGGATCTTTGTCATTTTATTTTATTTTATCTAATTAATTAATTTATGGCTACATTGGGTCTTTGTTGTTGGGTCTTTGTTGCTGCGCAAGGACTTTCTCTGGTTGCGGGGAGCGTAACATTTCCTTGTGGTGTGTGGGTTTCTCATTGTGGTGGCTTCTCTTGTTGAAGAGCTTGGGCTCTAGGCACTTGGGCTTCAGTAGTTGTGGCACTCAGGCTCAGTAGTTGTGGCTCATGGGCTCTAGAGCGCAGGCTCAGTAGTTGTGGCACATGGGCTTAGTTGCTTGGTAGCATGTAGGATCTTCCTGGACCAGGGCTCGAACCCGTGTCCCCTGCATTTGCAGGCGGATTCTCAACCACTGCGCCACCAGGGAAGTCCCTGTACTTTATTTTAGATGGTTTCTTCAAACGTCTGGCACTTCCTTGGCTGTCTATTTATATATATATATATATATAAGTGCAAGCCATTAAAAGGTGAATGGGAGTTCTGAGCCTGTGTGTGGGAGGGGGAGGGGCTTAGAGCTGGCATTTTGGCGCTCCCATGGAGAGCATCTTGAATCATCCATTTTTAGAAGAACCCCATCCTTACCCTGAGACCTTCAGAAAACTGCACCTGAGATGAAGGCTTACGTGCAGGTCATTTATTTGTGAATGTGGTCCCAGGGAGCAGAGGTGAGGGACAAGGGAATGGAAACAGGGAAGGAGGGAGCACAGTTACAAGGATGCATCATCTAGTTGGCTACGCCTGAGAGTGACTGACACTCACATCCTGCAGGACCTTCCAAAGAGCCAATGAAATGCATCTCACAATCTCCAACCCATCTCTCTTCCTTTGGGTGTGAATTTTCCCACACTTCTGAGTTGCACATGTGGAAGGTTCACTATTCCTGGCAGGCATCTCATACAAATCCCAAAGAAGGAAATATAAGAGGGGCCATCAGGTTACACTCATGAGCTGGTGGAAGCCTGTGTGGAGTCTGTCACTGCAGCTTGGGCTGGAATGAGAGAGGATTTGAAGCGATGCACTACCATGTAATTATCCTAAGGTTTTTTCTGCTTGGGCTAGTCCATTTCCATAGAGAAGTTTCTTTTGCCCAGAGAGTTGAATTATGAATGCTAAACTTAAGAGATCTCCATTGTCTTAGCTTGGGCTGCTTATAACAAAGATACCATAGACTGGGTGGCTTATTCCTCAGAGTTCTGGAGAAATAGATCAGAAGTCTGAGATCAGAGTGCCAGCATGGTCTGGTTCTGAAGAAGGCCCTCTTCTGGGTTGCAGACTACCAGCTGCTTCTATCTTCACATTGAGGAGAGAAGAGAGTGGAAGTGAGTTTTCCTGGACTCTTATAAGGGCACTAATCCCATTTATGAGGGCTCCATCCTCATGACTTCATCTAATCCTAACTACCTTCCCAAGTTCCCACCTCCTAATGCCATCATATTGAGGGTGTGAATTGAACATAATGAATTTGGGGGAACACATTCTATGACACCCATCCACTGTGGATTTTGCCTTGTATGGATTGTGCTTTTGGTATCAAGTCTAAGAACTCAGTCTAGCCCTAGATTTTCTATTTTTCCCCAGAGTTTTATTTTTGTGATTCACATTTGTCTGTCATCCATTTTGAGTTAATTTTTGTGTAAAGTCAGGTTTTTTTTGCCTATAGATATCCAGTTGTTCCAGAACCATTTCTTGAAAACACTGTCCCTCCTCTGTTGAATTGCTTTTGCACCGTTGTCAAAAATTAGTTGGACATATTTGTAAGTGGGTATATCTCTGGATTTTCTTTTCTCTTCCATTGTTCTCTATGTTCATCCTTCTGTCAATACAGTGTGCTGTTTTGATTATTGTAAGATATAGTAAGCCTTAACGTTAGGTGGTATGATTCCTCCTACTTTGTGCATTTTTAAGATTGTTTTAATTATTCTAGAACCTTTGCCTTTCTATAATAAATTTTAGAATAAACTCATGTCTATGAAAAAAATTTGCTGGAATTTTAATAGAAGTGACATTAAAACTTTGATTCATTTTGGGAGGATCAACATCTTTACTATGTTGAGTCATCCTACCTGTGAACACAGTATGTCTCTCCATTTATTTAGGTCTTTGATTTCTTTCATCAGTATTTAAGTTTCAGTATGCAGATCCTTTACTTATTTTGTTAAGTGTATACCTAAGTATTTCATTTCCTCTGGAGCAATTGTAAATGGTGTTGTATTTTTAATTTTGGTTTCCACAGGTTCATTGTTAGTATAAAGAAATGTAATTAAGTTTTTTGTGTTGATCTTGAATCTTGTGACATCAATAAACTTACTAGTTATCAATTTTAAAACTCAAGTATTGTGTTCTTGTTATGGTTAAAAAAAATGAGAGATCTTTGCTTTCTTCTACTCTTTCCTATCATCTCAATAAAATTATATATTTTTAGATAAATTGGTAGTCAGTGTTTATATTATTTCAATTAGGTAGGTATTGTTTACTTCAATCATATCAAAAAAATCTATCAAGTTCTTTCTTTTTAGAATTAGAGGCCTGCATCCTGGAGCCTTCCTTCTTGCTCCGTTGAATACCATTTAGTCCCCGAGTTCCTGTGGAGCTCTTCACCTAGGGCTCCCCCTCATTGTAATACTGAACTTCTTTACCACTTTATTGTATTGAATCTCTTGTTCCTGGTTTCTATAGCTTCTTTCTTGATTTTCTCTCTTACTTTGCACTAGTACATCCTCCAGAAGCTTCTTTAAAAGAATGTGTTGGAGGTTATTATTAATTTTTTAAATCCTCGCATGTCTGAAAAAATATATCTTTAATGTCGCTTCATATCTGATAGTTGGGCTAGGTATAGAAGCCTAGGTTGAAAAGTCTTTTCCTTCAATATTTTAAAATGTTGCACTACTGTCTCCTGGCATTTAGTGTTGCTTAGGGGAATTGCAATGAATTCTGATTCCCTTTTCTCTCTCAAACTCTTAGGATCTTCTCTTTACCCTTGCTGTTATAATATTTCATACTTTGGCGAGGCTTCTTGTCATTTGCTGTACTGGGAACTCAATTATTTGTCAAATATTGAACATTCACTTTGTTCCAGGCACTGTTCAAAACTCTGAAGGTTCTTCATGAATGAGGATTTCCAGAGTTTGTAATCTCGTAGGGAAAAAAAGATAAGAAATATACAAATAACTACAATAATTTCAGATTATGACAGTACAGTGAAGAATATATAAGGGAAAAATGAATTTGGAGAAAGTCTGTTGGACAGCGGGTGCTCTGTTAGTCAGGGTGACCAGGGAAGATCCCTCTGACGAGATGATGTCAGAGCTGAGACATGGAGGGCGAGAAGGAGGGGGCCACCTGGAGAAGACGGTTCTAGATAGAGGCAAATAGAAGAGTAAAGGTCCTGAGCTCAGTGCGTTTGAGGTGCAGGGGGTAGAGTGTGGCTGGAGTGGTGGACAAAAGACTGGCAAAAATCAAGTTGGACAGTTCAGCAGAAGCCATATCACATCACATAGGGCTATGGAAAGGAGTCTGGATTTTATTCTACTTGAAATGAGAAGCGCTTGGAAAGTTACACACAGAGGAGTGATAGGCTCCACTTTCCCCTTTTAAAAGACCACCTGAGCTGTTTTGGGAGAACAGGCTGCAGAGGAACAAGAGTAGAAACCAGTGGTGACCACTGAGGAAGCTGTTTCAGATTTTCACATGATGTGGCTTGGACTCTGTGCCCCTTTCCTACCAGAAGACTTTGTTTCTCAGTTCTGAGAGGTATTCTTTGATTAT
The DNA here is from genome assembly GCA_004363435.1 of Platanista minor. Classification (NCBI taxonomy): domain Eukaryota; kingdom Metazoa; phylum Chordata; class Mammalia; order Artiodactyla; family Platanistidae; genus Platanista; species Platanista minor. The sequence continues at coordinate 8,419 of RJWK010034637.1, read as the reverse complement.
TTCCTTCCCTCCAATTTCTCTGTTTTATGTTTTTGAACCTCTTAACAGTTACTTGTTGGACCTTTCCTGTTTTTTCTCTATGTCTTTCATACCAGTTTGGGGGCTGTTTCCTTCATTTTATCCTTAAACATTTTTAGAGATGATTTTAAATGTTTTAGGCCATGCTGAGTGGGGAAGGAAGGCTAGAGTCCAAGTGGGCTACCTTGTTTTTAGCCCCTGCAGCTCTCTCTCCAGTTGCCTGAGGAACCTGGAGTCCTGTGCTGCTCAGGGAAGCCCTTCAGGGGCTTCCTCTGCTCTGCTAGGTCAGTGGGTACCCACTGTCTGCCAGGCACTGTGTAAATGTTGGCAGATGAAAGGACAAGCAGAACTATTAAAGGAAAAATACTTCTCTAAGGGATGCTCAAAGCTCAAGAGAAGTGTGGAGTTGGGAGGAATAGTTGTACACAGCATATGAATCCAGGTATCCAAGCACTGACCTCCTGCACCCTAGGGGACAGCCAGAATGTGCTGGCGTGTGGTAGTGGAAACACGGTGATTTATGAGTAATCATGGAAAAAGTAAAAAATGCCAGTGACCGGGAATGGGCAAATCTTCAAATGTCATTGTCACACCATATTCTGGATTTAGTTATTTAAACAAATGATGCTAACCTAAATCTTTTTTTTTTTTTTTTGAGTTTTCCTTCCTTCCTCCTTCCTCCTCCCTCCCCCCGCTTCTTTCCTTCTTTCCCCCTCCCTCCCTTCCTCCCTTATATATTTACTTTGCCAATAGTTAGGAGGAATAAAAAGAGTGAAACTTTGTTTTAGCAAGGTAAAGCATCCTGGAGAATGTGCAGAAATGTGGGCATTCAAGAAGCACATGAAAAGCTGCTCAACATCACTAATTATTAAAGAAAGGCAAATCAAAACTACAATGAGGTATCACCTCACACCAGTTAGAATGGGCATCATCAGAAAATCTACAAACAACAAATGCTGGAGAGGGTGTGGAGAAAAGGGAACCCTCTTGCGCTGTTGGTGGGAATGTAAATTGTTACAGCCACTATGGAGACCAGTGTGGAGGTTCCTTCAAAAACTAAAAATAGAATTACCATATGATCCAGCAATCCCACTACTGGGCATATACCCAGAGAAAACCATAATTCAAAAAGACACATGCACCCCAATGTTCATTGTAGCACTATTTACAATAGCCAGGTCATGGAAGCAACCTAAATGGCCATTGACAGACGAATGGATAAAGAAGTTGTGGTACATATACCATGGAATATTACTCAGCCATAAAAAGGAACAAAATTGGGTCATTTGTTGAGATGTGGTTGGATCTAGAGACTGTCATACAGAGTGAAGTAAGTCGGAAAGAGAAAAACAAATATCGTATATTAACGCATATATGTGGAACCTAGAAAAATGGTACAGATGAACCGGTTTGCAGGGGCAGAAGTTGAGACACAGATGTAGAGAACAAACATATGTACACCAAGGGGGGTAAGCCACGGTGGGGGTGGGGATGGTGGTGTGATGAATTGGGGGATTGGGATTGACATGTATACACTGATGTGTATAAAATGGATGACTAAGGAGAACCTGCTGTATAAAAAATAAAATTAAAAAATATATATACAATTTAGGTCTAAGATTATGACTATGTTTAGTTATTCATAAAAATATATACATGCCATATATAAGAAAAAGAAATGTGTTACCTACCTATTCACACTCCCAAAAGAAAAGGGTACATTTGAAGTAAATATTTGTATATATGGGTATTCTAAAAAGCTCTGTAGTATATATATGATTAAATGTTTATGTTCCTGTTAAAAAAAAAAAAAAAAGGTGGGCATTGTATAATCAGGTGGAGTCATAGCTGGCTGGCAGAGGTCCCCCAGAGGAGTCCCTTCTGTCCTGCTGTCATGCTCAGTCCTTCTTTCCACATTTCCATTGTCTTTTATATAAAGACATAGAAACCTGCTTATCATGTCTACAGATGAAATAATTTACTAGCCATAGCAGCTTATACCTTGGATGATATCAAGGGTCAGAGGAGTCTGGATGTCTTTCTGATTATCAGTCAGTCTCCCTTAGCAGCCTGTGAACCTCTTGTCTTGGTCTTTGAGCCTCAGTAATAAGTGCAGCATCTGGCACATGGTTGATGTGGGATAAATATTTGCTGAATGAATGAATGACTGGCTGGAAGATGAGGAAAACTGGGAAATGAAATTAATCCGCCAAGTGTTAATGTTCAGGAAAAAAAAATCAGTTACCCAAGAATAGGATGAAGAAGACATGGCCCAGCAGCAGGTCATGGGGAAAGGAAGGAGGCTTGAGCTGATGACCATCTTCTGGGCCAGGTCAACGGAAGGTGATGTCCACACCGAGGCTGCTTGACTGATTCACTCTGCACACAACAGACCACAGCTTGGTGCCCCATTTGCATGGACCTGGACAAAGGTGCTTCCAAAGAGGGTGGGAAGGATGGAGAATGGTTAAGAAACCATGTCACACCAGGAAACACTGAAAAAACCGGGATGATTTATTTTGGAGAAGAGTGTGGGGAGTGTGGTGGAGAAGGTTGGTGTCTAAAATATTTGAAAATCTGTCGTGTGAAAGAGGAATAAGAGTCACTGCAGTCCCTGGAGAAGGCAGAACCAGGTGGAAGTTAAAGGGAGACGGCACCACACAGAGAAGTGACTGATAGCTCTCAAATCCAAAGAGAACCAGCAGCCCTAATGAGGCAGTAAACGCCTCACCTCTGGAAGCTTCAAGCAGAGATCGCTAAATATGGGACTTCCCTGGCGGTCCAGTGGTTAGGACTTGGCACTTTCACTTCAGGGGACCTGGGTTAGATCCCTCGTGAGGGAACTAAGATCCCACAAGCCGTGTGTTGCCGCCAAAAAGAGAGAGAGAGAGAGAGAGATTGTTAAATAATATCGTTGTGGGGTTCTTATCCTAGAGCCTCCATCTTGTAATAATAAATATAAAATTTTACTATTAATTTATTGAGTGCTTACTATGTTCTAGGCATGGTTCTCTTTTATATGTATTATCTCATTTCATCTTCATAGTGACCTTGTGACAAGTGACCATAGTGAAAATCAAGCTGCTCTGATTTTCCAGGAATCTGATGCTTAGAGGAGGTCAAATGACTTGCCTAAAGTCACACAGTTAATGAGTTATACAACGTGATATGAGCCCAAACTTGTCTGCCTCCCGAGCCACCCTTTTTGCCACTGTCCCCTGTGGCCACAATCTCTGAAGGTAACTCGGTGCTGTGCTCAGCCATTGCAACCTGGCCCTCACACCTCCAAAATATTTTCCACCCTGATTGTATCAGTTAGTGTGTGCCAGGTAACAAACAACTCTAAACAATTCTAAAATCTCAGTGGCTTAAAAACCACAGTTTTGTTGTTGTTGTTCTTTTCCAGGTTCCATGACCCAGGTTGCAATGGGAAGAAGAACTGGGAATACTTGGTGAGGAACACGAATGGCTTTCATACCTAAGCAGGAAGAAGTTGAAAATAACAATAAGTTATTGGTGTCAGATCATGACCTAAATGGTAACGATGTTAAGTAATGAGACTTGAATTTCTTTGTAGCTTATGGAAAGTGATCTTGTTATTTTTTTTCTTCTTCTTCTTCTTTTTGCGGTACACGGGCCTCTCACTGCTGTGGCCTCTCCCGTTGCGGAGCACAGGCTAAGAACGCGCAGGCTCAGCGGCCATGGCTCACGGGGCCCAGCCGCTCCGCGGCATGTGGGATCTTCCCGGACCGGGGCACGAACCCGCGTCCCCTGCATCGGCAGGAGGACTCTCAACTACTGCGCCACCAGGGAAGCCCGTGATCTTCTTATTTTATAATTACCAATGGGCTGCAAGAACGGCCTCAGTCATTAACTCCCTTGGGTGCAAGGCTTGGTGGCAGAAGTGAGCCATGATAACACTGCTTCTATAGTCAACAGAAGTGTAGAAGCTCTTGGATGCCCCCCCCCACCATCTCTTCTGTTAGTTGGTCAAGAAATACAGGTGGGAATCCATCAAGCATCTTCTGTCTATAGCTGAGGGCAAGTCCTGTGCTACACACAGTTTCAGATCTCTCTCTGCGCTCCCCCCTCTGTCTCTCTTTCCCTCTCTCTCCATCTCTCTAACTCTGGCTCTCACTCTCCTCTACCCCTTGCCCCCGCCCCCTACCCCACTGCTGACTTCTCAGGTGTAACGTGGTACACTGTCCTTGTTTGGAAATCAAGCACCAAATCCAGAAATAAACCAACTTAGAAAAGGGCAGAGGTTCTTAACTCATAGCTCCCCTCTGTTTCCAGAAGAACATGGCAATGATGGACAAAGTGGCGGGAATTGCTCACAGGGCAGTAATTAAAATCACTTAGAAGACATTCCAGATGGCCAAAGCCGTGTTCAATGTGTGTGGAGTCTGGAGGACTCTTTCCTCTGCTTTCTGCCTACTACTCCAGCAATACCTCTAAAGTTCATGATGTCTCTAAGCTAGGAGGTTCTCATTTCAGGTCATGAGAATGTTGCCATGCTCCACGTTCTCTCACAGATGGCCCTCCTCTAGCTACTGCATACAAGGAGTTTGTGTTGGCCAGGGGAGACAATGAACATGAAGCACATCGTCCATAACCTGGAATCAGAAAACTGGCGGCAGCTGTGTCAAGTTGAACCTCACAGATTTCTCTTACTCTTTTTGATTTCTAAAAGTTCCCTAACATGAGGGTTTCCAGATAAAATACAAGATGCCCAGTTATATTTGAATTTCAGATAACACATAACTTCTTAGTGTAAACATCTCCCCAGTACTGCCTGGGACATGCTTCTCCTAAAAACATGATTCATTATTTATCTGAAGTTCCAGTGAAACTGGGTGTCTTGTGTTTCTGCTACACCCCACCTGAAATGCAACTGCTGCTAATTTTCAAATTTTGTGAGACAGAGCTTGGGAAGGCACACTGCCAAATAGCCACATGGAAGCAACGTCTCAGACCACCTTCCCAAACACATCATTTGGGAATCAGGTGCACAGCGGAATGCCAAAGACAAATGGCTTTCATCTGCTTCCAAGAAAGGCCTGATACTGCGTCTTGGGTTACTAGAAATCCTCTTGATTACCCTCCACAAGGAGAGAACCACAGCAGCAAACACGCTGCAAGGTAACAATGAACCCTCAACTGTAGCTGGATGCATATAAATGGGAGTAAAACGAATCCCCTCTCTGAAGCAAGAGTGTGATGCCAAAGCCCAAGACAGGCCTCTCCACCGCACTAGCCAGTAGCCTGACAGTGAGAAGCAAAACAGAATGGTTCTAAAGAGATGGTTTTATTGACCTCTTTGGCCATTAAAAGCCTCTCCTAGAATTCTGTCTTCTGTTTACAGCGGCAACAGAGGAGAAAAAGTTGGGAGTGAAAATCTTGCGTTTGGATTGGTTGGTTACCCTTTCTCTCTATGCTGTGGGCTGCATTGCAGAGAAGGGGCCTCGGCTATTTCATCTACTCACTTGGCATGTTTTTGAGCCACTGGGTTCTGGGAGAATAACGAATTCCATCCTCACGGGAGCATTGTCTGGGAGCCTTCCCTTCCTGTGCAGAGAGGCGCTCCTGGGCTGGGCGCTGATCTTCTCCATTTGTTGTAACAACCTGAGGGACTCGTCCCTATTTACTAGATGGGGACCCTGGGGCTTAGGGGCAGGCCTTGCTGGGATTAGGTGTCCTTTCCACCGCCTTGCAGACACCCTGGGCATCCCGTGCTCCATGTAACAGCCTAAAACGCACCCATCTTGGCCGAGCCTCTCATTAGAGAAGCAGAAAGAAGGCTCAGTGTGATTAGGTGAAATGCCTGAAGTCCCTGTGTTGAGTCAGGTTTGGAGTGCCCAGCTGCCCCACCTAAGGTCACCTGGTGACTTAAGCCGGGTCTCTGGGGAAGGGATCCTGAGCTGAACTGGGGTCTTGCTGCAGAAAGTTCACTGAGTGGGGACTGACAGTCGGGCACATGTGCAGGTACAAGTTTAACCACAACTTTCTGGTGGGGAGGAATCCTGATCTGCAGTTTGCTAATTCCCAAGGTGTAAATTTCCCCCCATGGCCGATTTCCAGCTGTTGCCCTGCCGTGACTGGATGCAGACTTGGGAAGAGGTGCTCAGGATCAGCCCCAGCACATCAGCACCCGTGGGGAGTGAAGGAACCAGGCGAGGCAGAGGGTAAGGTTAGATCATGCTGCGGTCACACAAAGGCCCCAGCAACCCCGGGGAAGCTGGCCTACCCTGCAGGGTAGTCCCAAACAGGGGGTGAGGCCCGAACCTTTGTGCTCCCTTGTGCACCCTTCCCCGTGTCACCCTGTCATTCGACGTGGGTTGCCTGGGGTGAGGGTGGGCTGGTGCTCTCCTTCCTCTAAGTTTCCACAGCATGGGGGGTGCAGCCTTCCTAAGCCCCCATCCTGCAGGGTGGTCAAGTCTTCTCACTTGTTGCTCCTCATCAGCAAGAAGCAGTTCACTCTGCTTCACCCTTGCATCCCCCATGGTTCTTGGCACCTGGAAGATGCTTGGCAAACATCAGATAATGGAGAGTTGAATGAACCAGTGATCAAGTGAACTTTCAGTAAAGATCTGATGACCACAGCTCCAGTTCAGCACACGTCTCAGGCGCTTGTCTGCACTGTGTTGTGTGTTGCTGTTTCCTATGTGAAAGCCCATTTCCCTAGCCGGGATGATGAGTTCATTTGCACCAGACCCAGGCCCTCTTGTTTCTCCTGTCATCCGCACAGCAGGCAGCATCGCCAGCACTCACCACTGAGAGAGAAGGTTTGAGTGGGGTGTAGGCATAATTGATAACATTTGATAAGGAATTTCCCTTGGCTAGATTGACCTTTCAGAAGAGTTCTGGTTGTGATACTTGCCTTTGCTTTGGGTAAATGGGAATATTAGAAATTAAGAAAACAGTTCAGGGCTTCCCTGGTGGTGCAGTGGTTAATCCGTCTGCCAATGCAGGGGACACGGGTTCGAGCCCTGGTCAGGGAAGATCCCACATGCCGCGGAGCAACTAGGCCCCTGCATCACAACTACTGAGCCTGCGCTCTAGAGCCCGTGCTTCGCAGCAAGAGAAGCCACCTCAATGAGGAGCCTGCGCACCGCAACGAAGAGTAGCCCCCACTCGCCGCAACTAGAGAAAGCCCATGCGCAGCAACAAAGACCCAACACAGCCAAATATAAATAAAAATAAAATAAATAAATTTATTTAAAAAAAAAAGAAAACAGCTCAAAGTCACCACCAGGTTAAGGAGTTCCAGTGAATGGAAAGCCTTGGGTGATATTTGCACGACATGGTCTGTTGGTGGGCATCACATAGAGTCAACATTTCCAGAAGTCCTCAAGAGGTCAAGTCATCCCCTTCACCCATAGCCACGACACTTTCGTTCCTGAGTAGACAGATAGGATCTTGGGGATACCCTTGATACTGTGACTAGGATCCTGGTGAGTCCTGGCATGTATACAGCTCAGTCTCTGCTCTGCAAGTGTTCCTTTCTGACAAGAGTAGCCCTCATTTCTGGGGTTCCTTCCCCAAACACGCAATCACTTTTGCTGGTCTAATCAACCCTCTACCTGTACAAATGACCCAAGAGCCATCCCAGATGACCCCTAGATGTGTGTGTGTGTGTTTGTTCACACATGTTGGGGAGATGGGATTGCAGAACCCAGCCCCTTTTCATGGTTGATTTTGCATCTGCCATTTTTCCTGTGATGGTCAGGGGGTCGCTTCCTGTGGCCTCTGGATTCTCATTTCACCAGCCCTTCCTCCAAGAGCTTCCCTCTTCCAACTCCCATCCATCTCCCTAGAAATCTCTGTTACCCTGGCTTATGTATTCCCTCTAATAGTGGGTGTTTCCTAAAAAATGGTATAGACTTTTTTTTTTTTTTTGGTACACGGGCCTCTCACTGTTGTGGCCTCTCCCGTTGCGGAGCACAGGCTAAGAACGCGCAGGCTCAGCGGCCATGGCTCATGGGCCCAGCCGCTCCGCGGCATGTGGGATCTTCCTGGACCGGCGCACAAACCCATGTCCCCTGCATCGGCAGGCGGACTCTCAACCACTGCGCCACCAGGGAAGACCAGTATAGACTTTTGACACTGATTCATCATCACACCCTGAGGGGAAGAAGAAAAAAGACTCAAGAAGGAGCTCTATTTATTGCACAGGAAAAACTAACCGGAAAGAAAGGGCCTGCCACTCATAGTTCACAGTGATGTCATGCGTCTTAAACGGCTGGCAGTTCTTCAAATGAGCTGCTCCATCTAACCTCCATGTCTTTTTTTTTTTTTTTTTTATGTTTTTATACAACAGGTTCTTATTAGTCATCCATTTTATACACATCAGTGTATACATGTCAATCCCAATCCCCCAATTCATCACACCACCATCCCC
>RJWK010034636.1:0-22550 GCA_004363435.1 Platanista minor | reverse complement strand
GATGGACACTTAGGTTGTTTCCATCTCCTGGCTATTGTAAATAGAGCTGCAATGAACATTTTGGTACATGACTCTTTTTGGATTATGGTTTTCTCAGGGTATATGCCCAGAGAATCAGTATATCAAGTTTTCTTCACATAATATATATTCTCTAAGACCAAGGTGAATTATACTATCTAATTATTACATATAACTAATGATTTTTACATATAAGTAATTTTATAATCTCTTCTCAAATTCTAATTTTATATATGGTACTGATAATGAGAGTATATAAAGGAATCTATCAGAAATTATTTCTCAGACTACTTTCAAAACCATTACCTTTCCCAGTGGCTACACACATTAGGGTCTTCAAGGTTCAGAGATGATGCTGTCCTGATCCAGTGGCATAACAGTATACAGATAAAGCCCAGGCATGAGTTCAAAGAAATAACCATTGTTTCTGAAGAACAACCTACAAGAAAAAAAAATCCAAATTAAAGATGAGTTAAAATGACCCAAACAGAATTCTTCTGAGTACATCAACTATTCAGTACCAGTTGTTACTAGGGCTGAAACATGCATAACGAGTCTTGGATTTAAGATGGGTCACCAGCTTTCATGGTCCAGGAGAGAGAGAGATTTCTTATGTTGTCAGGATGGCCACCATTTTGCAAATTACTAAAAAGTGCAAATCATCATTAATTGCCACCATAACAAGAGACCTTCTCATCCATGCCAGCTAACATTAAAGGAATCTGCCCAAACAGCTCAGAGAAACATAGTCTTCCAGATTCTCTCACCAGGCATATTTCCCTTCTGGAAGAAGAGGGCACACAGAGGAATCTGGCCTCATTTGTCCTAGAGGATAAATAATGAAACAAAAGCTCCATGGACTCAAGAGAGAGGCACCTCAGGCTTAAACTGAGAGTCATTCAATAATTCATTCAACGTACACTGAATGCCCACTCTATCCTAGGCACCGTGCAAACACTGGACATAAAACACACATCTAGTTCCTGTCCCTGCCCATCAAGATCTTTATAATTTAATAATCGTGATTTACATTTCTTATATTTAGTGCTTCCGTCTCCCCATCTGCTGAACAGAGACAAAACCAGCTGTTTTATAGAGGTTTCTACACAGGTGTAGAGAAAAAAGTGTAAAGGTGTTTGGCGGTCAGTGTTAGAAAAAAATGAACCTGGTATTACTATTGAGAGGAAGAAAGACCAAAAAGGAAAAACAATTAGAAACATATCTTCAGAAGAGTTAGGCCCGCAAAGGAGACAGAAGAAGAGGGAGGAGAATGTTCCAGGCAGAGGGAACGGAGGTGAGGGAAGGTAGGGCACACTTAGGGAGCTCAAACTAGCTCAGCTGGAGGAAGATATGGGGCGTATCACCATGGGTTTTATAAGACATTGCAAAGTATGTGAACCTCATCCAAGGATTACAGAGAGCTAGGAAAGGCTACAGGGTGACACTGGAAAGATCACTGGCTTCAGGGGATGAGGGACCTGCAGGAGGAGACTATTAGAGGGAGGTCAGGTGAGACACCACTGCGAGTGAAATAAGGAAGTAACACTGGGGTTGCAGGGAACTGAGTGACTCTGGGAGTTTTTCAGGAGGTGAAATAGACAGGACTTGGTGATTGATGTGGGAGTAAGACTGAGGAGGGATGCCTGATACGGCCCCTTGGGTGGAGGGTGAGCCCCTCATGGAGATGGAAGCACAGAAGCCCTCCTCCTGGGAGGCAGGGGAGGGCAGGGGTGTGGGGAACTTGGCCCTTAGTGAGGAGGAAAAGTTTGTCACACTATATAAAATGATTTTATATAATCATTATAAAAATGGACATAGAAATAGCTGATCCAGGATTTCCCTGGAGGTCCAGTGGTTAAGACTCATCGCTTCCAATGCAAGGAGTGCAGGTTCAATCCCTGGTCAGGAAACTGAGATCCCACATGCCGCGAGGCCAAAAAAAAAGAAAACAAGCATTAGCCTGCCTGTAGGTAAACTGGTGAAACTAGTAACAACTGGTCAGATTATAGGACTAAGCAGTTATTTTCTGGGTGAGAGCTGGCATTTTGAGAAATTGTACTAATTTTCCACACCATGAGGTTACCAGTTTTTAGTGTCTGGGAACCAAATTCACTGAATAATAATCTTTTGGTTTTAAAAGGTAAGTTTATCTTAAAACAAACAAATAATAAACAACAATATGGGCAAACACCGAACCTTAGGAAATAGTTTATCCTTCAGATTCCAGACAATAGATTAAATGAGGAAGTATTAAGTTCTTTAAAATCAAGACTGTTATAAGCACAAGTATATTAAGTATATTATGACAAGTTACCTATCTCTAAATCCACAAAGGCTAAAACAAAAGAAAATGTTTGATTTGGAATAAGGAATAAACGTCATGGATTTGTAGGATAATTAAAAGATAGTGTAAGCCACTATGAGAGGTAGTGAAATCTTTGAGAGATTTCAATCATCATGAAATAATTCCAACATATAAAGCATAAATGAGTAGCCAAAATATTGCTTATAAATTAATTCAAATCACTGATGTTTCTCACAGGCTAACCATCATGAAGTTGTAAAATCTGAAGCTTAACAGTATATAATTAAAGAAGCTATGCTACTTAACAAATAAATACAAAGTAATGATGATGATGATAAACAATAACAGCTAACATTTCCTGACCTATTACTCTGTGCCAGGCACAGTGCTGAATCTTTTACGTGAATTACCTATTTAATCTGCACAGTAACTTACGTAGGTATTTTTATCATCCCCATTTCACAGTTAAGGACATGTAATATACTATGATGTTTTCCTCATCCATCAAAAAAAGTAAACCTTTTATATTTTGGCTGTAACAAATAAGCATGGCAAATATCTCTCTGCCTCATTGCCTTATCTATGTCAGGTAAGCATTCTGTTTCAATGAAGTGTGAAATATGTATCTTAACTTTCATTCTTTCCTAAAGACAAAACAAGAGCTGGTCAGCAGTAATCTGCCAACTACTAACAAACAATTACCCCAAATTGGAAAGTTTATATCCTGAGTCACCAACTCAGACTCAAACCATCCATTTCCCAATTAGAAATGTTTAGTCTGTAAAGTTGGAAATTGCTGAAAGCAATGAATCAAACTGCCAAGAAAAGGGAAGAGGCTGTGTTCTCTCTCTTTTTTTTTTATTTTATTTTTGGCTGCATTGGGACTTCGTTGCTGTCCGTGGGCTTTCTCTGGTTGCGGCCAGTGGGGGCTACTCTTCGTTGCAGTGCACAGGCTTCTCACTGCGGTGGCTTTGCTTGTTGAGGAGCACAGGCTCTAGGCTCATGGGCTTCAGTAGTTGCAGCACGCAGGCTCAGTAGTTGCGGCTCACAGGATTAGTTGCTCCGCTAATCTTCCCGGACACGTGTGATCTTCCTGGACCAGGGCTTGAACCTGTGTCCCCTGAATTGGCAGGCGGATTCTTAACCACTGAGACACCAGGGAAGTCCCTGTGCTCCCTTTTAATGTAAAATTTTAGCGTTAATTTGGTATCTCTTTTTGTTTTGCACTTGATTCATGGCCCCATGAAGAGCTTAACCTCACTAAGGGGATGGCAGAAAAAAAAGAAAAAGCAGAATTTGGTCACCTCCTTATTGCTTCTGAAATTCAACATACAGAAAAATCAAACTGCACTGCAAAGTTGCCTGTGGCATTCATGGAAGGAAAATATCAGTATATTTAAAGTTGTATATGTGTCACTCGGTCTCTTACTCCCAAAGCATTTTCCAAATCAAAATTAGAAAATTAACTGAGTTCTAGAATAATCTACATTCAAGTATAAAATGTTCAAAGCAAAAAGAATTGCTAAATCAAGAAGAAAGGATTGTGCAAACTCACATGAACTGACTAAAATCATTTCAGGAAATAATTCATGTTATATTGATACATGGTAGGGGGAGAAGACATTTCACAAATGTGCCAATGAGCTGTAAAGGAGTATAGAAATGCAACATTTCCCTATATTCAGAAACATGGGTGGTCCTTCCTTTTGTTTGTCCTGTCACTGACAGGCAATCAAAACAAGTGGGTAAGGCACTTCATATACCTTTTCCCTTTTTTTTTTTTTTTTTTTTTTTTGCGGTACGCGGGCCTCTCACTGTTGTGGCCTCTCCCGCTGCGGAGCACAGGCTCCGGATGCGCAGGCTCAGCGGCCATGGCTCACGGGACCAAACGCTCCGCGGCATGTGGGATCTTCCCGGACCGGGGCACGAACCCGTGTCCCCTGCATCGGCAGGTGGACTCTCAACCACTGCGCCACCAGGGAAGCCCTCCATTTGCCTTTTTGATTTGTTTTCTTCTATAGGTTTTGATGAGTAAATGTGTGTACCTTTTTTCCTTTGTGTCTACCCTGAAGGTAAAAACTTGAATAAACATTTTTCTTCCTCATTTCTCTTTTAAGCTTTGCCATCTTGTCTGACACTGTAATCTTAGACCGCAAATGAAAACAAAATACAATCTTTAAAAAATAGCATTATTTCAACTGAAAAAAAAAAAGGCAACACAGTGGTGATATGCTTCCTTGAAACAGACATTTTGAAAATATTCAAAACTCTAAATTGGATATTGAGCTACCCCTACCCACCCAGTCTTTGCCTTCAAATAATTTACCTCGTGGTTACGTTTAACAAAATTTTAAATGTAAAAAAATAAAGAGACATTTGCATGAACCCCCTAGTGCCAAACTTGATTGCATTCCATATCATTCACTTAATTATTATGGAAAAATCAAAACAGAAAATCAGTAGAACTGATTAGCATTGCTAAAGTGCTCCTATTAGGAGGAAACACAGCAGGCAGAGTTAACTCTTACTGCCTACTGGGAAGGCAGGCTTTGCTTATTCTACTACAAAAACCTCAGTAAACAATCAGGTTGAATAAAATCCTTACAATGGATGAGTCCAAGTTGTGATGACAGAGAGTAGTTTCCTTATCAGTGTGTTAGGAAGAAATAAATAATGGGGCGTTGACTTGCTAATTTATTTTTGCAACAACAGAAGGATAAATGATTCCAGACAATTCTTTCTGTCTCTAAAATCTATTTCCTTACTAGAATCATTAAGTGCACACATAGAAATAACTTGGATACCCTTACCCACTGTTTTTTCAAGCTCACTACTCTAAAATCCTCTCACAGTTCTCTCGATGAAAAGTGATTTATTGATTAAGAACAGCCACATTCTCACAATTTCCCCCCTGGATACCAAGAGTCACCTAGTCTACTGATCACTCTTATCATATTATCTGTACAGGATGTACTAGCTTTACCTTGAATCACTCAGAAAGGCTGCCCAGATGTGCTGTACGCTTCCTGGAGCTCTGAACCTGTGAATAGAGTATCAGAGGTCCCCCTTCAGGGTAGTCAAGATATCAAAAGAGTAACACTTGCTGGTTGCCCCAAGAACAACCTCAGACGAGGACTTCCATGGAAATACTACTTCGCCGATAAAAGGAATCCCTGAAGCACTGTCCTGATTTCTATTTTCACCACCCAAAGCTAGTTATTCTAATAGAGTATTAATTTACTCAAGCATAACTACACATTGGAAGCAGTACAATGCTATCTATTTTCATCTGGGGATCCTCACATCATCTTGCTAACATCAAATACCACAACCAAGATATGCTTCTAAGTCAAACTAAATCATGGTGTAATGGCAGCCCCCCAGCATTCCTTGGAAGCTTCTAATAATAAAAGTTAAATGAATGTGGCTATTAACATTTAAAAAAAGAAAAATATTCTCAAATCCTATTTTATAAACTTATAGGGATTTTATAAACAACCAAAAAAAAAAAAAAAGCAACACATTAGCATGAAGTGGGTGTTTAATATCAGTTCTGGCATTCACTGAGCACTTCACATCAAGCAAAAACTGGGCAAACCCCTGAGGCTGCCAGGCACTGAGATACCCTGAGGGGCTCACACCACACGGAGAACAGCCACAACGGTTGGCCTGGTCATCTCAACGCAGCAGGATGCAGCCACAATTAAGGATTAAGACTGAAAGAGCTGCTGGGGTGACAGAGGTACAGCCTCACCTATTTAACCAGCCGCCCCACAGGTGTAATCTAGGTGGCATTAAGGGAGAGTTTTGGGGAGGCCATGGTCACCCGCTCATCATCAACTTTGCAAAGTACTCTACAACATCCCTGTAAATCCATCTCCTACAACATATGGAAAAAAGTCCACAAACAGTATTCACTAAAGATCTAAGTGCAAGCAACTGTGGGGAGTATTATGACTTATAAAGCATGGTCTCTAGCTTCAATAGTTCAAAATCTACTAGGGAGGAAGATTATAAATAAAATATAATTATTTGTCAAATGAGTCAATGTAGAAAGAATTGCCAGAGTTTTAAGAAGATAGAAAAATCGATGTGAGCAGTGAAGGCTCATGAAAGAGGTCAAACTTGAAAAGAAAGTTTCCAAAAGGAGAAAAACTAGAAATCACTGAGTGCCTACCTCGCACCTCGTACCTCACATGCATGATCTCATTGGCTGAGGTTAAATGTTTCACCCGAAATCAATTAAAACAGAGCAGTGATTCGAACATGGCTGGCTGATGACTGCAACATCTGCGATCAGCCCTCAGCATCTCATCAAGATTAAAGGAAGCCTTTGGGTAAATGAATACAATGGGGAGGGGCCACGAGGCAGAGAGAAAAGTGTGAGTCAAGGCTTGAGAGTGGAGAGCAGGAGGCCTTGTAAGGAATCTTGAGAAGCAGTGCTAGAAAGTAAGGTAGAGCTTCTTGATGAAGGGTCTGGAGCCCCACGCTAAGGAGTTCAGATGGTTTTATTCTGTCTGCAGTGGAATACACTTAAGTCTATGAGCAGGGTGCATTATTTGATGAAAGAGGTGTTTTGAAGATTAACACAGAGTAGGTGTTCAAAATCCAACCAAGGGATTGCCTCCTGGTGGCAAAGAAAGTGAGTGGAGGTTAGTGTCTTCGGGGGTGACGTGGGATCGCCTGTCCCAGGGTGGTAGCCTCAGCAGTGGGAAGTATGTGAGAGAGCAATGAAAGAAAGAATTGGCAGGATTGGGAGACATACTAGAAAACAGGGTTGATATCTGGGAGAGCTGTTTTGGGTTTAAACCATTCTCAATCCCAGTTATATTTTCTTGATTCAGTCTATTTTTATCTCCTACTGGGAAAACAATACATCTCTTCTTTATTAGAAAATGACTTCAGACTTCAAACACTACTTCTCATTCCAGAATTCCTTAAATAAAATTATATTTGTTTTCCTAAACTCTCACAATTTAATATTCTTCAGTAATATTCCTACCTATTCTTCCCAACATGAAGATCTCTAATTTTTTTGGCCCATCCAACAACAACAACAACAACAAAGCCCTTTAGCCCCTTTATAAGATACACTCCTTCTTTCCCTGTTTCAACAGCTATGATGTGGCAGCACTAATTATACCCTATTGTTGTAGCCAGCCTCCCGGATGGCCTCCAGTGAATTCTGTCTTGTGTAAACCCTTCTCACAATGAATAGACTTATGTAACCAATAGGATATTGCAAAACTGACAGAGTATAACTTCCAAACCGAGGTCATCAAAGGCGTTGCAGTTTCCATCTTGCTTTTTGGATCACCATTCTGCAGGAAGCCAGCTTCCATGTCATTAAGACACTCAAGCAGCCCTATAGAGAGGTGGACATAGTGAGGAACTGAGGCCTCCTGCCAACAGCCATGTGAGTGGATCCTCCAGCCCCTGTCAAAGCTTCAGAAGACTGTAGTCCCTGCTGAAATACCAGCTACAACCTCATGAGACGCTGAGCCAGACCCACCAACTAAGCTTCTCCCAAATTCCGGACCCACATAAACTGTGAGATAATAAATGTTTGTTGTTTTAAGCCACTAAGTTTTGAGGTAATTTGTTACACAGCAGTAGATATCCAATATGCCTATATTTCAATATGTCTATACCAAAAATATTTTGACTTCCAAAATAGCTCTCAAAAATGCCCGCCATTTAGTTGGCATCTTCAGTATCAGTTGTACACAAAAGAAACCACCTGCAATGCTTCTGAAATCTTTTCTCTACATTAGAACTCCTGGCAAGAGCCCATCAACTTCTAATTGCACTTTGACTTATTGCATCCCTAGAGGCATGACCTCACAATACCTGTGTTTTAAGGTGCATCTGCTGTTTTTCCACACAAAGCACCGTCCCAAATTATCCTGCCATTTATCCTTAACCATTTAACGTCTGACTATCCAGAAGAGTTGATCTGCTTCACAACTTAGAGAGTTCATCACGTGCTCTGTGCAATGTCATTTGTAAAATATTAAATGAATGGATTCTAGACTTTTCCATAAGTTAATTTTTCATCTACAAATACATGTTCCTTTATTCCTAGTCTTCTGTGATTATCTTTGATTAGATGGCATATAAAATTTAATTATTTCATTTTGTTAACTTTTTATTTTAAAATAATTTCAAGTATATTTGAAAGCTACAAAAATAGAACAAAGAGCGCCCTTCACCCAGACTCACTAGTCGCTAACACTCTGCCACATTTACTTTATCACTCTCTATCTACATACACATATAGAGGCAATATATATACATATTATTTAACCATTTAAGAGTAATTTGTACATATGCAAATACTTCAAAATACTTCAATTTACATTTTCTAAAAAGAAGAATATTCACCTATGTGTAACCCAACTGTCTGAGGAAATTTAACACTGATGCTAAACTACGATCTAACCTATAGACCTAATTCAAATTTCATCAACTGTCCTAATAATGTAATTATTTTAACAATGTTTCACACAGACATTGCTCAAAGCCTTTGCTGAAGAACAGACATTTGTTTTCTCAATCAGCAGACATTGATCAGGGACATTTCTGCCCTCCAAGAGTCTCTAATCTAATGTGAGAGCCGTATCATGTGGATAGTAATAACAAGGCAATAAAAATTATGATTAGGGTCAAAAGAGGTTAGAAAATATGTATGGAAGTTAAGAAAGTTTTTCCAGCTGGAGAGTGGGGATAAGAGCATATTGAGGGCTGTGCTGGGTAGATGGAGCAGGGGAGGTTGCACCCAAAGGAACGAGTAGGAGCAAAAGCAAGAGGAAGCAGCTTCCCAGAGGGAAAAGCAAATGGGCAAGGCTGTCTGGAGCACAGAGTAGAAAATCAAGTGAGTAGAAAAGGAATTTTAGAGCCAGGTCAGGAATGGCATTGAATATCATGGTTTAAGATTTACTCAAGGTAAAATATCCAAACACTTCATGAGACCTCAGGCAGTCCAGGAATAAATGTGTATAAGAAAAATGAACTAGAAAATAGAACTTGATCAGCCCAGAAAGAAAGGGAGACTATTGTTTTTTGTTTTCTTTCAACCAACAATACTAATTAAAGAAGCTGGACATTTCAGGTTTGACCAATCCCCTGACACAGTACAAACAGGAAAAAATCCAACAGAAACAGAATGAATGACAAAATAAGGCAATTTCCTTTAGAAAGGAAAAGTCAAATTAAAGGGTAAGAGGAGAAAATATCAGTAGAATTCTCTGATGTGCAGCAGGATACTTTGAGTGTCATCAGCATCTTAGGTCTTTCCTTGCACGCAGGGCTGGGGGGAGGACAAAACAATAACAGAAAGCCTAAGTATTTGGATGGTCCCTCTCCTCTCGGGCAGGTCCGTTTCAATGGTGCATGCTGCTATAGTAGGAAAGATGACGACGTTCATCTGTCCCCATGACAAGGGGGACATGCTCGTCCAACTCTCGATCATTGTGCTAACCCTCAATTCCTGAGACACTCACCATTAGGCACAGCTGAGCAATCCAAGTCAAGTCTTACTTTCCTCAAAGATCATTTCTTAGAGAAGAAAACAGAGGAACACAAACCCCATGAGGAAAAGAATTTCTATGGAACCAAGATTTTAGAAAATTCTCCTGTCAGTTGCATCTATCTAGATTCTATTAAGGCACACACACACACACACACACACACACACACACACACACACACACACACATATACCATTCCTCTATTTTTAATACTTCATAACAGGCCATATAATTGAAGTTTTTAACATTCATTTGGCTCCCCAAAATTTTCCAGAGCACTACACATATCCTGGGTTCCACAGAGCGTTTGTGCTAAAAAATAGAACAGAAAGTTATAGTTTATGGTTTTATGGAATCCAGTCAAAATCCTTTCGTTTGGGGCTTCCCTGGTGGCACAGTGGTTGAGAGTCCGCCTGCCGATGCAGGGGACGCAGGTTCGTGCCCCGGTCTGGGAAGATCCCACATGCCGCGGAGCGGCTGGGCCTATGAGCCATGGCCGCTGAGCCTGCGCGTCCGGAGCCTGTGCTCTGCAACGGGAGAGGCCACAGCAGTGAGAGGCCCGCGTACCGCAAAAAAAAAAAAAAAAATCCTTTCGTTTTATGAACGGAATAACTGAAGGCCCAAGTTAGGATGACCTGACCATGATCACAGAGCTAGTCTGTGGGTGGTCTGACACTAGATCACAGAACTCAGGTTTCTTAACTCCAGTCAAATTATTAATACCTCTCCATCAGGTATAACAGTCATAGTCTTCCTAAAATAATACTCTATCTGTGCATTGGAGCCTCTTGAAATGCAAATTCATTCAAAGTTAGATTCTTCAAGTGACCAAGCAACTTCCTGGTCAAAACTGAAAATGTGAATTAGAAAGTACATAAGGTATTTCCATGTTTAGACTGTACAGATGTTTCAACTAATCAGTGACAGTGGAACTCCACTGCCATTCTTCCCAGGGTTACTCAGTTCTGAACCACTAATCCAGACCAGGATGCAGAGTGACCACAGACATCTCTAGCTGCCACAAAAGAGTCTGGACACTTTTATCCACATGGTTTTAAGCCCACATGGGCAAAAGCTTTGAATATTTGGGACAAAATGTGAGGAAACTGCTGAGGAAGTGTAAGTGGGCAGAAGGTAATTACTCAAAGCTGCACTTGGCAGGACATTCTGGAGAAAATGCTGGGGCTGCCATCTCTCCCACTTCCGCTTCCTCACCAACAGCATCTATGTGCAAATATAAGAAGCCACAACCCAAACCCCAACTTTATGACTCTTAAAAATAGGGCTTTGTTTTAGTGGATGAAGTGCCACATGCTGAAGCAGCAGCACCACTTCCTGTGGTATCGAGACAGATCTTTTTATTCAAGAATTGACCCTGTCTGACCCTGAATAATAGTTTGAGAACAATCTCATATTGATAGGAAAGTTAAGAGCCATTCTCCATATTACTTCCTTCATTCACATTATCCATAACACTCTCTTCTGATTTCCCTGTATCTTATTTGTCCTCCTCTGCCATTTTTAGGGAAATCCAGGATCTGGATGCCATGGGGACAGGAAGGTATAGCGACTGACGTTCTAGTCTGGCTCAGTGTCAAACTTTGATCACTGATGGGTCACTGATTCTCTCTCGCTTTACTTCCTGTTCAGAAATATCAGCCAGGAAAGCAGGTTTAATGGCCAGGAGACTTAAGATGAGAGTTGTATTTTCCATTTGCCTTTCTTATAAACCTCCAGAATGCCTATGATTCATCGACTTTTGTGTGAAGATGGCCGTACCCTAATTCCACAGATGATGATGCTGTGATCCAGAGAAATTACGTGTATGCCCAAGGTCACAAACCTATTTCATAAATAGCTTCTCCTTAGCCTAATACTGGACCAAAATGCAAGATCCTATCAGTTTATCTTGCACAGTATTCTGAATTGCTACACACAGAGATAATAAAGACAAAATTACTTTTTTTTTTTTCCAGCTGATGCCAGTCTTAACAGAATACAAATATACAAGTTATAGGCCCTGGGGTTCTTATAAAAGTTTAACTCTAAAATATTGACAAATGGCCAAGACTTTAATCAGGTAACTCGTGAATGCCCTTTCTCATTCCGAGGAGGAGGAGCTCACCATGAGTTATGTCCACCCAATCTCTGCATAGGAGGAGCAGAGTAGACACAGCCTCATAAAAGTTTTGCTAATGGCTGAGGCAAAGGAGTTGATGAAAGATAAATGGACATTCCCCCAATTCCTCAGCGCAGTGATTCCTTTTTGGTTCTTTGTGATATCCTTGGTACTTAGAACAGCACCTCACAGAGAGGAGGGCAAAAGAATGAATGAAGAACAAATGAATGAATAAATAACTTTAAAGAATAATAAAGTATAGAGAAGGGTCAAGTATGTAGACTTGAATAAAGAATTTAAGTAAAGAAAACTAGTTTAAAGAAGAAAAAGGTTTGGGTCTGGCAGGACTTCTCCAGCAAGATTTGGAATTGGTAAATTGAACAAATAAAAATCTGCTGAAAATACATATATTTCAAATTATGGGTTTTTCAAGAACTATTAATTTTTATGTACTATGAGTCCATTGTACATCTCTTATATAACTTAAAGTACCTTTTATTTTTTAAAAATTCTGGGGGTGGACTTTGTTACTTTGAAATAGAGCATAATTTTACAACTCTTATGGGCATTTTAATTTTTCTCTCTCATTCTCAGCCAAATATGCTTGATCTTCTTATGGGAAATGTTTCTCATTAATTTATTTTTCATTATTTTTTAGGGCTTAAGGCAATTTTCCAATGGCAAAATCACTGCAAGAGTCGTTATCTCTTACTGCAAGTATTTATAAGCTTTGTATATTCTAGGATGATTTTATAATTATTTTTTGACATAGCATTTGGCAATATTTATCTGCTTTCCAATGTACTTTTAAATTCATTTTCAGTCCAACTGTATCTACTTAGTATGGTCCCAGCATGTTAAATTGGTTATCACTTTTATATCTTATCAAAAACTTCTATCAGGAATGAGGAAATGGCCAGTATTTTTATTTTGCGGGGGGGGGGGTGGTTCTTCCTGAGTCATTAAGTTTTTAATTTTATTTTAACACTGGAATACAAAATAAAGAGTTGAGAAATACATGCCTCTATCATTTATTATTAACTTAGTTTCATCACTCATTCTAACTACAGCAATAAACAGTTCTGTGGTATTGGTCCTTTCGTTTGACCTTTTGTTGTAAAGATAAAGTAGGTTTTAAAACCAAGGCCTAGAACCACTAACTTTTGACTAGTTTTTCACTTTGATCAATTTATCCTTTTTCCAATTAATCTCCAATTCATCCTGCATGCTGCCACCAACCCTCTCAAAACACATATCAGAACATCACACTTTCATACTTAAAAGCTTTTGAGAGCTTGCCTTTGTGGTAAAGCCCAAACTGAGCCTTATCACCCAGCAAATTCCCACAGGTGTATATCACTTCTAAATATCACCTGAGCAATCCTTGCTACTTGAATTTCCCAAAATATTACACGTTCTCACTCCTCTATGTCTTTCCCTATGCTGTTCTTTCTTCTTGGAATGCCCTTAACTGTCTGGTCAACTTAATTCTCCCTAGTTCCGCAAGAATCAAAGGTTACTTCCTCTTAGAAGAGCTCCCAGGCCAACCTAGACATCCTTCTTCTTTACCCTCATAACCCCTGGGGCATCCGGGGAGTAGATGATGTGGACTTTGTCACAGTAATAACACACACTATTTTATTCACCATTTTCTTACTCATCTCTCCACTAGCTGGTAAACTCCCTGATATCAAAAGAGTACACTGTTCATCTCCACATATTCTTACCACATATGGAGGGCTCAATAATATGTCAAGATTTTATCCCATTTAATTGCTAAACTATACTACTACAAAGGGAAACCCTGGAGTTGAAATAAAATGATTACAATACTAGTGAATATAAACATAGAAAAACAATTAAACCTTTGCTAGAAAAATTGTTGTTCAAAATTAGAGGAAAAAATTATGTTGTTTCTATAGAGAACCTATGGACACTTTCAAGGGCTTAATTAATAGTTAGTTATTCTGTAAATTCATTTAAAAGCTACAGGTTTTCTTTTCATTGGCATTCCTTTATTCTCAGTAAGCACCCCTGCTCAAACATGGCTACATTTGGTCATGATTTTTGTAGACCTATATTCATCTCAGCTGTGGGCAAAGTGAGGTGACCATGAGTATACATTTAGGAGCAGCAAAGAGAGGGACCAGGATGCGCTGGGATTCACGCAATATAAGTAACAAAGAAAGGTACAGGAGTCAGGGGCAAAGGAGCAATGGAACCAAACTCTCAATGGCAGCCTTTTGCTGTGCTAAGAACTCTTGGGAAGAGTTGAGTCCCCGTGGCTGAAGAGCACAATTCCTAGGGCCTTTCTGTGTGGGCTGGTAGAGGGACCCATCCCAGCAAACTTCATCATAAAAACAACGTCTGGGAACACACCAGAACAGACCCTCAATAATTAGCAGATTATTACAGTAACTGAAGGACCACCCTGCTTCAACACGTTCATGAAGTACACTATAAATATAGTTTAGAAAAGGGAAAGTTTATATTATAAAGTCATTTTAAATATATCCTTGAAATATAGAAAGGAAAAGAACTTTAGGCTCAATTCTGAGAACTACCTAAGGCCTCTGATGGTCTTTGATGAAGGTCACATTGTGATACAAGCAAAAGAAGATTTTAATGGACCCCGAATGTACGTGTGTCGCACATTACCCAAATAAGGAAAGAAAATGGAAAGCACAGGTGGGCATAAATGCACACCAAGTATAACGCTAAGAATAAATAAATAAACTGTAACATCAACATCAATATAGTTACAGGTTTCATGGTGATTAATACCTTTACTTTCAAGCAGATTCTAATAACTCTTTAAGGGCAATTTGAACCAAAAAAGCTAAAGGTATCTGAACTGAAGCCATGAGTTCTGAACTCTGCAGGGCCACAGGCTTTGCAATTTATGACATTTTAAAAAATCTCTTCCCTTCCTCCTTTCTTGATCTTTTAAATGTCATTTCTCTTTTGCCTTTATTATAAATACCCTTCCTTGACTTTTTTAATTTCAAAATCTCTAATAGTAGTATCTTCATTTTATGATAAATATTGGAAACGACAGTCAGCACAAAGCATTCAAGATTAAGCTGACCCCATCATACTGAATACCTTAATTTCCTTCTTATGAATAAGTCCCTATAAACTATATTACTGTCATTTGTTCAAGGTTGTAAACTTTCTAATCATTTAATTTTAAAAGGAAAAATAAAATATAATCGATTTAAACTATACACGAAGCCTATCTCAGTTGAAGAATCTATGGAAGATGGAAAAAGTTTCCTGCATGGATTATATTTTTCTTGCTCTGCTAATTTGAAAGGGTCTATGATTAATTTCTATGATTCCCTTGGGTCAACATGTACGCCTCCCTAACTGTTTGAAATTCAAACCATTACATAAGCTTCCTGTCAACTTATTTCTCTCTTTGCAATACTTTATTCTCTCATTCCATATCTAATTAATGATGTTTTCAGGACACAAGTATAAATATTCTTTGGTCTTTTCACTAAAAGCTGCATAGAAATCTCTGATGGAACCACATCTCTCCACATCCTTCATCTGTATGTTACCTTGTGCTGCTGGTCATCTTTTCACATAACCAACCCCCTCTCCTTAACTAGACTACAAGCTCCTTGAAAGCAGAGTCCATGTCTTTGTCTTATCTTTCATTCCACTCCTCTTTGATCTCTACTTCTCTCCCAATCTGTAAGAATATAACAGATGTTCAATAAACGGCTGTTAATTGAGATAGGTCAAAACTTGGGGCTGTGGGGCATGCAACATCCATATTGTTTGCAGCAGCGATCTGAGAGGATGAAGAGTGGTCAGGGGATTGTATCCTGTGAGGCACAGACAGTTGATATGAGTCTAGAGGCTTGAGGTGAGGGATTAATAACTGAAAACGGGATCCATACCTGGGGAAAACGCCCGAATAACTTTGAGAAACCATCCCTGAAGTGATCTGTTCTACCAGGAGGTGGCGCTTTAGCTCAGGACCACTCTGCTGGCCAAGTTTCCACTTCATCCGAAAGGTATCTCTCTGAATTTATAGAAACATTTCCCCAGCAATGGAACGGGAGCTAAAACTTGAGCTGTATCATCCCAGAAGATCTTGCTATTGTTAAGGAAAATATAAGAAAACTAATAGGAATCTTATTTAAAGAAAAGCTTTGCTTTTCCAGCAACTGAATAATCCTAGCAACAGTCTTCTCTTGAACCACAGGTCTTTCCTACTGTACCTAGGAGGTCTCACATTTTGATGCAAGGTGTACATAGAGATAGTTTCTTAAAACATATTTTAATGTGGTAAGGTCTGTGTGCAGGTAAGGTCTTTCATATTTGGCAAGAAATATGTTTGACATCAATGGCAGAAAATGTCTAAATGAATAAAGGTAGTAAAAAAGTGATTAGGTGTCATTTGAATAAACAAATATGGAGTGCCATTAACATTAGTATCCCTTTCCATGTATGTGTGTGTACAAATGTTAAATACATACAAACTGCTTGTTCAAGGCTGATTAGATGAGCAGGTCAAGTTTATGCTTTATTAATACCTGGGTTGAAATTAAATTAAATCTTGATTATGCTCTATGAATCATCTGCTTCATTGGATTAGATTAAGAGAGCTAAATTTAAGAATATAATCAACTAGAAATTCTCTTGGCAATATCCTGAAAAACTCAAAATTATGCATTAGGAGACAAGGGTATGAGTCAATAATTTTATAAAATGGGATCCAGGGTCTTTTCAAAATATTTAAACATCTCTATGCTTATGGCCACACTGGACTAGAAACAAATAAAAAATCATCTCCATGATATAAATGCTGTTTCCAAATCTACACTATCCAATAGAGTCATGTAGAGACATATCAAAAATGGGCAGAGGACTTGGCTGTCTTTCCCAAGAGCACCAACGATCACATAGACCCAGCTCTAAACAATCCAGGAAGCACTCCAGAGAGTTTCAAGCCATGTTCTCTTACTATTGAGGACATACACTTTTTCTACCTGGCCCAAGTTATTAAATTCTTAGGTTCATTTTCTCCATGATGAGCCAGACTCATGTTCATCATTAAAAAAGAAAGGGCTTCCCTGGTGGCGCTGTGGTTGAGAGTCCACCTGACGATGCAGGGGACACGAGTTCATGTCCTGGTTTGGGAAGATCCCACATGCTGCGGAGCGGCCAAGCCCGTGAGCCATGGCCTCTGGGCCTGCGCGTCCAGAGCCTGTGCTCCGCAATGGGAGAGGCCACAACAGTGAGAGGCCCGCATACCGCAAAAAAAAAAAAAAAAAAAAAAAAAAAAAGAAAAAGAAGGGAAAACAACCTTAATGAAGACATTTGCCTTAGAAACTGCCACAATCAAAGACAGACCTTTTCAGATGTAATTAAATCTTTTTCCAAGATAATTTATCTTATTAAAATATGGTAATTTACCATGGTTTCAGGTTATTTGAAACCTTTCTAGGATTGAAAGCTGAAGTTAATTTCTTGCTATAAGCAGTATAATTTGGACCAAAGAGATTCAGGGAGCATTTTATATTCACACAAGCACATAAAAGCTAAAACTGTTTATTTTTATCCAAGGTACTTAAAGGAATCTGATGGTACCCCAGGAATCTGCATATGCTTCAGTATTGGAGTGCAAAGGGCAGACCAGAAAGAACAGAACTGTCCTCACCAAAACTGATCCAACCTGTCCCTGTCAGCACCCCAGGCTGATAAAGACTTAGGAAGAAAGCTCTTGCAGAGATGTCATTTTTGATGACATCAGGATGCCCAATTCAAAAATCAGCATGATTGGAGGTTTAATGAGGCACTTTGTTATTCCCTGCAATAAAAAATAGAGACAGAGTTCTTCAGGCTTAATTACCACATCTGTTATTAGGCACTTTACCGTGATTGACTGGAGTGTATGTCGGACATGGTGCCAAAAAAGCCTCCCCATGAAAGCAGCTTCCCTCTCGCTGTCTGAATGGCAGCGGCCTCTGTTACAACCAGGATTTCCATGGCAAACAAGCAAAGCCTGGAGTGTACAAGACCCCGAGCCAGCTGAAGGCATTTTTCCTGGTGCCAGTTAAGCTGGGAGCAAGGCCTGGGCTGCTCGCTCTGAATTCTGCTTCTCTCTCCTTCAGGCTCCACCACACTTGCCTGCAGCCCATGATAAACAGGCACAATGGGGAGAGGAAGGAGCAGGGCAAGACCAGGAGGGGCCCAGTTCTGGCTTTGTTGTGGTGCCTACTTGCAGACATTCAAATTAGGAGTTATGATGGGATGCTGCAGATGAGATGCATTTGCTAGCTCCCAAGCTAATTATGACTTTAAAATATGCAGCTAATATGCAATACCAGGAAGGTGCTTTCTCAGGATACCAGTTCCTTGGATGCCTTGGGCTCTATGAACCAACCACCAAATTGGATTTTAGGAACTTAACATCTCATTCTATAACATACATATCAGAGAAACGTATTGCCCTTGCTCCTGTCCCCAGTAAAGCTGTTCACTGATTCCTTCAAGTTTGTGCATGGAGGCCAGTGGGGATCTACTAATTAAACTGAAGTTCATTTGAAAAGAGTTGCCTTTAAAAGTACGCCATCATTCAACTTTTTAAAACTGCAAAAATCCAGACACCCACAGCTCTCTGTATCCCTGTGCAGGCAGTAGCACGGGGACAATTACTAGCACAGAAAACCATTCTTTAGACCAGACGTACAAGCAGGAAATCTCTTATCTGAACACATGTCAGGTAGGGAAACAAACCAATACTCATCTAACCAGAGTTGTCTCAAGTAAACAGAGGCCCAATGTTACAGAAGTCATGACATATGGTTGTAACATAAGAAATGAGAAAAAACTACAACATATATACCTTGTAAATATTCTTGTGGAACAATCAAGTGTAAAGAAGAATGTCCTTGAGGGCTTCTCTCTCTCTGTGTTTAATTTGCTCTTCGAGGATGCGATTGTATAAATTTATGATGCACTCCCCCGTTGCATTTTTATACCAAGCAATATCCATGGTGTTTTGGATGTGTGGTTACTATCAATGGTGCTTTGTGCATAGAATATAACCCAGAAATAACAGTGAGTAAAGTATGAGAAGTTGGCAAGCAGGAAAAGAATTTTCTACACTATTAGAAGAATCAGAGCAGCATTTAATAAAAATAAAAGGAATGTATGGTGTTTTCTAAAAAGGAATGAAAAATTTAAAAAGTCATTGTCTATACACTTGGAGGCATTTCAGATACACAGCAACTTTTTCTGTCCTTGGGGTGGAGACTGAGTGTCAATTCCCTAGAGGTTTGCAGCTAAGATCTGCCCACTTTTCAACAATCTTTCCAGCCTGAGGGGAAAAAATGAGCTTTAGGAAATAAATCTCAGACTTCTCAGACAAATGGCAGTCCAGTTTGTTGTCATACACTTCCTGCAAGTTGTGATTGCTAAAGGGCCCTCTCATATTCCCCAGACTTCTGAAATATGGCCTTTCTCTCCTCAGCCCCTATAATACAAATGATTGAGGCTCTTTTCTAACTAAGCCTTTCCCTTACTCTCTCTTTTCTCTTTCTCCACAATGAGCCTTTATGATCCCTTACAAAGAGAAGAGAGGTGATTGAGCAGGGTGAAAGTGAAATCAACCAATTCTGAAATTATATCAAGTCCATCTGCCAACAACAACAAAAAAAGAGCTATTTCAAAGCAAAATTCCTTCAAAAGATAAAATTACACAAGTAATGGTTTTTGTGGTGTTACAGAGAAAGAAGCTATATGTTAAAATATCTAAAAGCAATCTGGCAGTGGTTTCTTGGATATGACACCAAAAGCACAAACAACAAAAGAAAAACCAGATAAACTGGATTTCATAAAAATTAAAAACTTTTGTGCATCAAAGGACACTATAAACAGAGTGAAGAGGCAACCCACACAATGGGAAAAAGTACTTGCAAATCATGCATCTGATAAGGGATCAATATCCAGAATATGGAAAAACAGAAACTCCTACAACTCAGCAACAATACGATAATCAACCTAATTAAAAATGGGCAAAGAACTTAAATAGACATTTCTTTAAAGAAAATACACTATTGGCCAATATGCATAGGAAAAGGTGTTCAACGTCACTGATCACTAGGAAAATGCAAATCGAAACAACAATGAGAATACCCCTCCAAACCCATGAGGATTGCTATTATCAAAAAAAAAAAGCCAGAAAATAACAAGTGTTGCTGAGGATGAGGAGAATTTGGAAACTTGTGCATTGTTGATGGGAATGTAAAACACTGTGTTGCTGTAGAAAAGAGTATGGGAGTTTCCATTAACTAAAAAATTAAACATGGACTTACCATATGATGCAAAATTCCACTTCTGGGTATATACTCTAAAAGAATGGAAAGCAGGGACTCAAACAGATTTGTATACCAGTGTCACGGCAGCATTATTCACAATACCCAAAAAGTGGTAGTAACACAAATGCATATTAATGGATAAATGGATAAACAAAATGTGGTATATCTATACAATAGAATATTATTCAGCCTTAAAAAAGAAGGATATTCTGAAACATGCTACAACATAAATGAAACTTGAAGACATTATGCTAAGTAAAACAAAGCCGACACAAAAACATAAATATTGTACGATTTCCCTTACATGAGGTACCTAGGGTAGTATCCATAGTCAGAAAGTATCAATAGAAGGGTGGTTGCCAGGGGCTGGGGACACAGGAAGACAGGGAGTTGCTGTTTAATGGGTGCATAGTTTCAGTCTGGGAAGATGAAAAAGTTCTGCAGATGGATGGTGGTGATGGTTGCACAACAGTACGAGTATATTTAATGCCACAGAACAGTACACTTAAAAATGGTTAAAATGGCAAACGTTATGCCTATGTTATCACAGTTTTAAAAAAGAAATAACTAGAAATAAGCCTAATTCTAAGGAGTAAGTAACAAATATCTGCCCAGGAGGTAGGGACTTCTTGTTTGCTTCTTTTTTTACCTGTCTGCATGATTACAACACACATCATGCATTCTTCCATGGACCACGCATGGACCTGGAATCTAGTCTCCAAAACTCAAGGGTGGAAGGAGGGAAACATCAGCAAATGTAATAATAACATCTGTGTGATCCTGTGTCAGCCAAGTGTCACCACTGCCTTCTCTGCCGGGGGGCGGGGCGTGGGGGGAGATGGCAGAATGTAACCTCTCTGCCCTCCTAGAGAGCTCTAAAACAGATCATAATTCCTCTAGGACCAATGAACAGAAGCCAAAATGGACAATTTAGCTCCCTCTCAACTTCAAGCAAATGGAAACCAAAGAGCATCCAACGTTTTGAAGCCACCCTGCCTGTCAGAATCCCAGCTCTTCACTGTCTGCCTGAATTCAAAACTCCAATTCACTTGTTTAACTTGGAATGAACTTAGGGATGTGGACTTGTGTGCACTTTTTACTTTCTCAGAGAAGTTCTAAGGAATTTGAGGTTTTGGAGTACCTTGCCTTCCTCGATTTCAATTCTAAATTCCTCAACTTGGACTTTCTGGGTCAAATCGGAGTAGCTCTGCTTTGGGGTTTTATTCTCTCCACCCCCCCCACTCCTCTAATGGCTAATGAAGTTAAGATGACACAAAACAATGCTTTTTTGAGTACAGAATGCAGATCTCAATCCCTTCTGGCAGGTACTCCTACAGACCAGTTGTTATTTATAATACCTATAAGGGAGAAAAGAGATTAAAAGATCAAGTCCTGCTGCACTTCCCCACAAAGCCGGCCACAGCTGTACGAGGGCTTCCGAGCAACTGGTCGGCAAGGAGACAGCAAGCCTTCTGTTGTCCTGTTGGGTCTGCTCAGGTCACCGCATGTGGCATGGATTAGAGAATCCTGGCTCTCTGCTACCCAGAGGGTCAGGACTGGGCTTTCCACACCACACTCCTGAACTGGGGCTCTGTGCCATCACTGGACACTCTTTTCAGGGTCTCTTGTGGAACAGCGGCAGATATCAGATTGTAAAGGCTAACAATTCCTTTTCTTTTTTTTTTTTTTTAATTTGTGTGTAAATTTTTAAAGAGAGACACACAAAGAGAACAATTCATTTTTACCCGTTTTCCTGAAGATCTGTCATAATGGAGTAGAAGAAAATGTATCCATCATGGATAGAAAAAGGTAGTTTAGATTTGGTCTGAAGTTAGCTATACCCGGGGACTTTGCTAAAGTTGTGCTTTAAGTTCCACATGTTGGAGCCAGGCTGCACCAAAACCAGGAGCCAGTGCAGAGGAAGAGCCTCACAAAGGCAGCTGTCCCCAAACTCATACTCAGCTTCTCCAGGGCAGAGAAGGGGCAGAAGGAGCAAGCTCTGTAGGTCACATGGTTGTGCTTCCTCCATTTGGTGTCGAGCCCTGTGGCCACTGCAAAGCTGCAGCTCTCCTTAGAGTGCTGCCAGCAGTGAGCCTCACCCACCCTAGTCTCACCCTGCCCTCCAGACACGCCCCAGGGGCTTCCTGGTTGAGGCCATGGGGTTGCAAAGGGCCTTTTTGACCTCTTCATCTCATAAATAAGGAATCAGGCATGAGAGAGTTTTTTAGGTGTCTAAGATC
>RJWK010034635.1:0-22576 GCA_004363435.1 Platanista minor | reverse complement strand
GGGGGAGGGAGGGGAGTTTTGTGAAAAGGTGGAGTTGTCCAGGCCAAGGAAACCAAGACACTGGTGGTTTGTGCAGAGGGACGAGAGAGAGTTCTGAGTTTCAGGACAGTGAATTAGGGAGTCTTTGAGGGAATCTCTATGTCTGGGGGATTGGAGGGTCTTGGGGTTTCCTCTGTTTTTGTGTGCTGACGTTTGCTGGGGGGCAGCTTCTCACAGCGATGCCTGAAGGGCCTCGCAGCCCAGATGGGAGCAGCCCTTAGTTGGTTGCCTTCGCTGGGAGGGACGGAATCAGGCAGGTGATAAGACCCCAGCTGCCACAGCAGGTGGAACTCTGAAACCAGAGGTATTTTACAAGTGATCTGCATTATAGTATCTCTGCAAATGAAGTCCTGGATGCTGAGAGATTACTGGGGGTTATTTACTGGCAATGCGCTCTGCGGTTTTAATTTTTTCTTCTTACTTATTCAGGCTTTAGCTGCAGAGGAAAATAGCCTGAGGTGGCTCCGAAATAGAGTCTCTCTGCCCCATTAACTTATTCAGCGAGTTTAATGGTCCTTTTTCCCCTCAGCCTTGAGCCATCATTAAAAGGCAGAGATTTATAAAAGCAAAGACACTGAGCTTTAGTCAGACTTCCACTCTGGGCCGGGGAAAGGGCAGGGGTGGGGGCAGCCGAGCGCCCCCTGGGCCCCTTCACTGTGGGTGCTGCCCATGAGTGAGGAGTGGGTCCTAATCCTCAGACAGAAGCTCGAGGCTGGATGGATGGTTTCTCGGGGCTTGGGGCATCGCCGCACAGCCACTCTTTAAGGGTGCGTGTCCCCCGGCTTTCCCAGATCTCCCAGGGCTGGGGTGTCTGGGACTGCTTCTGAAGAGTCACTGAAGGGCTGGGGTTGAGCTTCCCTGGTCCTCAGGGGCCTCTGGGGCCTTTGCGAGATCCATCCGCCTGCTGCTCACCGTCTGCTCTGGTCAGTTCAACGGAAAATCAGGTCACTGCATGGAGGGATCAACCTGTCAGAAGCCAGTCCCCCGAAAGCCAAGTGACAGAGGACCAGTTGCCCAAATGGCCGAGGAGCAAATGGCTAATTTGCCTAGAGGCAACTCATTGAAAGCCTTACTGATTGCACAGTTTGCCAAATTTACCAAAACTTTGTACTAAGGAACAGAGCTACTGACTCAAGTCAAGCCAGAGCTGTCCAATTCAGTTCAATCCAATTCGATCTGCTTCAGAGGGATAAACTCTTCTGGGGGGAGGTCTGACTAGTGCACCAGCTCTTCCAGAGAAAGTGGATATGGGGAGTGGGGTTGCCACAGAACGGGATGTAGTGGCGGTGGAGTGGGGTTTAGGAAAACTTTGCTGAAGCAGCTGATATGGGGGTGTCCCTTGATGCACAGGTCGCATCTGGATTGGGAGGGAAGGGTGGGGAGGACATTTCGGGCTGAAGGTACAACAAAAGTGCCCAGTGCATTAGAGGAAATGCAAGGTTTCCCATTCACGAGTGTGGAGGGGTGTGAGGGACACAGACAGATGTGCCTTGAGACCCACTTGGGCAGGGCTTTGAATGCTGGGCTGAGGCATCTGGACTGTATTGGGTTAGTGATTGGAGTCGTTGAAGGTTTAGCAAGACAATCTTAAATAAAAAATGTTCAAATGGCTTTAAAAGATGATAAGTATGTTTGCTAATGGAAAATTAGAAATAACCCAAAGTAGAAAATAGACAAAGAAATCACTCAGAGGCGCAGCAACCTGGAAAAAACCCCACACTTTGGGGTGGGTTTCCTTCAAGTCTTAAGTAGGGTTGATTCTAGAGTCTGTATAAGGCAGAAAGTGACCTCTGAAACCCTTTGTGCCCACTGTGAGGGGCACACAGGAGCTGGGGCCAGCCATGGGTACAGTGGTGGATTCAGAGCTTAGTCTGACAGAGGCCTTTATTGAGTGATATGGGGGCAGAAGCACCAGCATCTTAAAAATGGTTATTATTTTCCTTCTCACTCTTTCTGGGTGTGTAAGCTAAATTTGCATAAGTTCAGTGTATGGAAGAAAGCACACCATTGTGCGTGTGTATTTACATGTACCTGAGCAGGTCATTTTGATGTGTGTTTTAAGAAGAATGCCATGTGTGCCACAGCTTGAGGAAGAGGAGAAGCAGATAGTAGAGAAGAAAGGCAGGAGGTGAGTGCAGTAACTCAGGGATTGGTGACGGGGGTAGGAGGCAAAGGGGATGGAGAGGGAAGGGATTTCAGAGGATCTACAAACATTTCAAAGAACAGATTACACCTGTTGAGTGAGTGATGGAGCTGTTAAGAGGCACTGAGGTTTCCAGAACTTGGGTGAGGGGAGTGAAACAGGAGGGAAGGGGGCAGGGCACAACGTTTAAAAGAACGACATAGCCATAGGACATCACAAAAACTGGTTAGAACCAAGTAAGTCCAAGATGGCGCAAGATTCGGCTTCCAGTAGGCCTTGAGTCTCATTATACGCTCATTGTAATACATTAGCATTTGTTAAATGACACACACACCAGCACCATGACAGTCCCGAGGCTGACCATAAAAGACCAAAAAGGGGGCAGTGGCCCAATTCCTGGAAATCCCCACCCCTTCCCTGAAATAATTGGAATAATCCTCCCACTCATTAGCCTATGAAATTACCCAGCCCATAAAAACTAACCACGCCATGTTTTGAGGCTCTCTCGCCTTCTGAGATGGCCCACACTCTGTATGTGGAGTGTGTTTCTCTCTAAATAAATCCACTTCTTACCTATCACTTCATCTCTGAATTTTTTTGCAATAAGGCAAGAACCTTAAATTCACCAGGAACAGGAGGATATTGCCCTGAGCAGGTAGAGGTGAGGGTCTGAGATGGTGACTTCTGTTTGGGACACCTGAGTCCGTGGGACTTGGGAGAGATGATTAGCATAGGTCGGGAACCGGAGCAGGACTTGGTGTCTCTGATCGGGACCCTTCATTGTGAAGTCTCACCAACTGACAAAGCAGCCAGGATGCTTGTTAAAGAAGGGGCCATGGCCATCAGGCAGCCTTCTTGATGAGTGTCCAACCAACTGGCATTTCTTTGGGAGAGGGGCTTTCACCTGGGAGAGCTTTGTTAAAAACAGTGACTCCAGAAACATCTTACCTTTTTTGTCTTTACTTATGAGGTCCTTTTGGCTTCTCTGCCCCTCTCCCCCTTCCACCCCTCGCCTCACCGCTTCTGCAGGTAGGATCCTGCTTCTTATCCCAAACAGGTATAGCAAGGTAATAGGAGGAGTCAAGATGTTGGCATTTAGGTAGAATAACAAGGAGCTTGGTTGCTAGATGGGTATTAATAATCATGGGGAGGGCTTCCCTGGTGGTGCAGTGGTTGAGAGTCCGCCTGCCGATGCAGGGGACACGGGTTCGTGCCCTGGTCCAGGAAGATCCCACGTGCTGCGGAGCGGCTGGGCCCGTGAGCCATGGCCGCTGAGCCTGCGTGTCCGGAGCCTGTGCTCCGCAACGGGAGAGGCCACAACAGTGAGAGGCCCGCGTACTGCAAAAAAAAAAAAAAAAAAAAAAAAAAATCACGGGGAAAGTTCAAATGATAATTATTGACCTACACTCAAATGACTTTTCACAATCACTTTTTACTACTCTATGAGGAAGGCTGGCCAGACCTTATCATTCCATTTTCCAGAGAAGGCAAATGATTTATCAAAACCCTCTGTCTGTTAAAAAGGAAAAGAATCCTTTCCACAATTTCCAGTCTTACTATGATCATATTCTCTGACTCCAAAATGGGAAAATGTGGGCATACTTACGGGAACAAAAGGATCCCATATGTGAATTTTGAAAATCTGGACATTCTATTATCCCCTCTGATCAGAAGAAGTCCTTACAAACAATGATGATGATGATAATGATGATGATCACAGTGACAGTCATAATAATACAATCACCCAACCTTGGGTGCTTACTAAGTGCTAGGATCTATGCTGAGCACTTTTCATTTGATAGCCTTAATCTTCACATGACTGAATGAGATAGGCCTTATTGGTCCCATTTTCTAGATGAGGAAACTGAGGCAACAAGAACTTAGTATATATGCCCAAGATCACGCACCTAGCAAGCAACTAAGAGGGTTGGAGCTCAGGCTCCCATGCCCACCTTTCTGGATGACAGCCTTGGCTGGCTCTGGACTCCCCATCCAGGCTACACCCGGGGTTGCTGGGACCACTCTTCACACCCCAGCCCTGTACCTCAGCAGCTGCCTTCTAACTGGGTTAGATTTTCCAAACAAACATCAGTTCAATGGGAAATTCTGCTCCATGCTCCCTGGGCTACATTGATCCATTTGCCTCAAATAAAATAACTGTGTGGGGAATGAGATAAAATATTTGTACCATTGATTGCTTCATTTCATGTGGTTGGGAGGTGGTGGGGAGCAAGTGCCCGTGAGCAGGTGAGGGAGGCTGCACCTGCCTGTGTGCAGAGAGCAGCTGGGACAGAGCCTCAGGACTGCTGAGGTCCCCCGGGCATTGCCTGGTGTACCCAGATCGACTCTGACGAGGGACAGCACTGGTTAGTGACCGCATTAGTTGCTGACCAGGGCACCTTCTTTTGGATGGGGAGGGATGAGGGCACCCAGCTGGAGGAAGTTATAGCCCTTTCCCACATCTCTGAGGGGGGTCCTAATGAGGAGGATTTGCTAAGTGCATAATCTTTTTGCTCCTTGAGTCACTCAACAAACATTGAAATATAGCGTGGCGAAGCAGGTCAGAAAGAGACTGAGTTTAAGAATCAGGCAGATTTGATCCTGATTCACTCACTCATGGGCTCTGGGATGTTGGGCAAGTCACATAACCTCTCTGAGCTTCAGTTCTTCGTGTGAAAAATAAACGGCCGCCCTTCAGGGTGGCTGTTAGAGTTGAATGAGATCACACGTATGGTTTTGCATTTGGTTGCAAGTAACTGAAAACCGACTTGGGTGATGCCCAGATTTCTATGTGCTCTAAAGGTGGCCAGGGTGGCTGAGCGAGTGAACATGTGGCTCTCAGGCCTCTAGTGAGAAAAGCCAAGGGAGATGGTAGTTGAGAGATGTTTCTGGGAACTGGAGGACGGTGTGTGCCACCATACCTAGAGGGTTGGTGAGCGTGCAGATGCTTTAGTTCTCTCTCTTACCTCGCTGAGGCACCACCTGAGACGTCATGGAAGTAATTTTGAGCATCACAGTGATGCCCTGTAGGCATCTGTCATCCAAGGGAGGAGGGGAAAAGAGCTGGGGTTGGGTGCTGTGGGACTTCTGGGGAGGCTCTGGTCCTGCACAGGGGAATCAGGAAGGACATGAATGGTGAGTCACACTGGACAAGAGGAAGCAGGAGGACCAGGGCCAGCAATTGCCAAAGCTCTCAGGGCATTGGGTGCAGGCCAGGGGGCGTTTCTCTATGGACTGGAGGCCAGGGCCGGGGCAGGTACATTGATCTGATAGCAGTCAGAGACGGATGCGGAGCAGTGGACATCTGGGGTGGGCAGACTCATTGGAAGATGGAGAATCTTCTCCAAATGGAGGGATGAAAATCAGACTTAGGAGGAGGACATTTAGGGTGAAATTGAGGAGGGCATGGGAGAGAAAATGGCATGGAGGTCACACTGGCAGGATATGGGCTGAGGGGGCGTGGAAGGAGTCAGAGAGCTGGGCTTTCCAGTGAAGAGCCTGGGAGAGAGAGGTGTGATTGCCAAGAGACAGAGGCAGATCAGGCTGAGAGTGGGTTGGGAAGGAGAGGGATGCCTCTGGGTTCACACATGGGATTTGGGTTTGGCTTGGAAAATCCAGAGGCATGCATCTGGCTGGTGGTTGGAATTTCAGGGCCAGCCTTGGACTTAGCTGGAGATCTGCAAATTCTGTGCCTAGAGGTGAGAGCTGAAGCCAAGGGTGTGAGTGAACAGTAAGAAGGGACAAGGGCCAGGGAGAGAACCTGGGCTGTCTCAATTTGTAGCTAGGAGTAATCTGTATATAGCTAGGGGTAATCTGTATATAGCTAGGAGTAATCTGTATAGGATAATCTGTATCTCTTCTTTGGAGAAATGTCTATTTAGGTCTTCCACCCATTTTTGGACTGGGTTGTTTGTTTTAATGATATTGAGCTGCATGAGCTGCTTATATATTTTGGAGATTAATCCTTTGTCAGCTGCTTCATTTGCAAATATTTTCTCCCATTCTGAGGGTTGTCCTTCATCTTGTTTATGGTTTCCCTTGTTGTGCAAAAGCTTTTAAGTTTCATTAGGTCCCATTTGTTTATTTTTATTTTTATTTCCCTTACTCTAGGGGGTGGGTCTAAAAGGATCTTGCTGTGATTTACGTTGTAGAGTGTTCTGCCTATGTTTTCCTCTAAGAGTTTGATAGTGTCTGGCCTTACATTTAGGTCTTTAATCCATTTTGAGTTTATTTTTTGTGTATGGTGTTAGGGTGTGTTCTAATTTCATTCTTTTACGTATAACTGCCCATTTTTCCCAGCACCACTTATTGAAGAGGCTATCTTTTCTCCATTGTATATTCTCGCCTCCTTTATCAAAGATAAGGTGACCTCTGCGTTTTCTATCTTGTTCCATTTATCTATATGTCTATTTCTGTGCCTGTACCATACTGTCTTGATTACTGTAGCTTTGTAGTATAGTCTGAAGTCAGGGAGCCTGATTCCTCCAGCTCTGTTTTTCTTTCTCAAGATTGCTTTGGCTATTTGGGGTCTTTTGTGTTTCTGTACAAATTGTAAAATTTCTTGTTCTAGTTCTGTGAAAAATGCCATTGGTAATTTGATAGGGATTGCATTAAACCTGTAGATTGCTTTGGGTAGTATAGTCATTTTCACAATATTGATTTTTCCATTCCAGGAGCATGGTATATCTCTCCATCTGTTTATGTTATCTTTGATTACTTTCATCAGTGTTTTATAGTTTTCTATGTACAGTTCTTTCGCCTCCTTAGGTAGGTTTATTCTTGGGTATTTTATTCTTTTTGTTGCGATGGTAAATGGGATTGTTTCCTTAATTTCTCTTTCTGATCTTTTGTTGTTAGTGTATAGGAATGCAAGAGATTTCTGTTCATTAATTTTGTATCCTGCAAATTTACCAAATTCATTGATTAGCTCTAGTAGTTTTCTGGTGGCATCTTTAGGATTTTCTATATATAGTATCATGTCATCTGCCAACAGTGACAGTTTTACTTCTTCTTTTCCAATTTGTGTTCCTTTTATTTCTTTTTCTTCTCTGATTGCTGTGGCTAGGAGTTCCAGTACTATGTTGAATAATAGTGGCGAGAGTGGACATCCTTGTCTTGTTCCTGATCTTAGAGGAAATGCTTTCAGTGTTTCACCATTGAGAATGGTGCTTGCTGTGGGTTTGTCATATATGGCCTTTGTTATGTTGAGGTAGGTTCCCTCTATGCCCACTTTCTGGAGAGTTTTTATCGTCAGTGGGTGTTGAATTTTGTCAAAAGCTTTTTCCGAATCTATTGAGATGATCATATGGCTTTTATTCTTTAATTTGTTAATATGGTGTATCACATTGATTGATTTATGTATATTGACGAATCCTTGCATCCCTGGGATAAATCCCACTTGATTATGGTATATGATCCTTTTAATGTGTTGTTGGATTCTGTTTGCTAGTATTTTGTTGAGGATTTTTGCGTCTATGTTCATCAGTGATATTGGTCTATACTTTTCTTTTGTGATATCTTTGGTTTTGGTATCAGGGTGATGGTGGCCTCATAGAATGAGTTTGGGAGTGTTCCTCCCTCTGCAATTTTTTGGAAGAGTTTCAGAAGGATAGGTTTTAACTCTTCTCTAAATGTTTGATAGAATTCTCCTGTGAAGCCATCTGGTCCTGGACTTTTGTTTGTTGGAAGATTTTTAATTACAGTTTCAATTTCATTACCTGTGATTGTTCTGTTTATATTTTCTAATTCTTCCTGGTTCAATCTTGGAAGGTTGTACTTTTCCAAGAATTTGTCCATTTCTTTCAGTTTGTCGATTTTATTGGCATGTAGTTGCTTGCAGTAGGCTCTTAGGATATTTTGTATTTCTGCGGTGTCAGTTGTAATCTCTCCTTTTCCATTTCTAATTTTATTGATTTGTGTCTTCTCCCTTTTTTTCTTGATGCATCTGGCTAAAGTTTTATCAATTTCGTTTATCTTCTCAAAGAACCAGCTTTTAGTTTTATTGATCTTTGGTACTGTTTTCTTTGTTTCTATTTCATTTATTTCTGCTTTGATCTTTATGATTTCTTTCCTTCTACTAATTTTGGGTTTTCTTTGTTCTTTCTCTCGTTGCTTTAGGTGTAAGATTAGATTGTTTATTTTAGATTTTTCTTGTTTCCTGAGGTGAGCTTGAATTGCTATGAACTTCCCTCTTAGAACTGCTTTTGCTGTGTCCCGTAGGTTTTGGATCGTTGTGTTTTCATTGTCATTCGTTTCTAGATATTTTTTGATTTACTCAGTGATCTCTTGGTTATTTAGTAGTGCACTGTTTAGCCTCCATGTTTATGTGTTTTTTTACTGTTTTTTTTCCCTGTAATTTATTTCTAATCTCATAGCGTTGTGGTCGGAAAAGATGCTTGATACGATTTCAATTTTCTTAAATTTTCCAAAGTTTGATTTGTGACCCAAATTGTGATCTATTCTGGAGAAGGTTCTGTGTGCACTTGAGAAGAAAGTGTATTCTTCCACTTGCAGGTGGAATGTCCTAAAAATATCAATTAAATCTATCTGGTCTATTGTGTCATTTAAAGCTTGTGTTTCCTTAATTACTTTTTGTCTGGATAATCTGTCTATTGGTGTAAGTGGGGTGTTAAAGTCCCCCACTATTATTGTGCTACTGTCAATTTCTCCTTTTATGGCCGTTAGCATTTGCTTTATATATTGAGGTGCTCCTATGTTGGGTGCATAAATATTTATAATTTTTTATATCTTCTTCTTGGATTGATCCCTTGATCATTATGTAGTGTCCTTCTTTTTCTTTGGTAATAGTC
Organism: Platanista minor; assembly: GCA_004363435.1. Taxonomy (NCBI): domain Eukaryota; kingdom Metazoa; phylum Chordata; class Mammalia; order Artiodactyla; family Platanistidae; genus Platanista; species Platanista minor. Next base: position 13,585 of record RJWK010034635.1, on the reverse strand, counting down.
TTTATTTTAAAGTCTAGTTTGTCTGACATGAGAATTGCTACTCCAGCTTTCTTCTGATTTCCATTTGCATGGAATATCTTTTTCCATCCCCTCACTTTCAGTCTGTATGTCTCCCTAGGTCTGAAGTGGGTCTCCTGTAGACAGCATATATATGGGTCTTGCTTTTGTATCCATTCAGCCAGTCTGTGTCTTTTGGTGCAAGCATTTAATCCATTTACATTTAAGGTAATTGTCAATATGTATGTTCCTATTACCATTTTCTTAATTGTTTTGAGTTTGTTTTTGTAGGTCTTTTCCTTTGCTTGTGTTTCCTGCCTGGAGAAGTCCCTTTAGCATTTGTTGTAAAGCTGGTTTGCTGGTGCTGAATTCTCTTAACTTTTGCTTGTCTCTAAAGGTTTTTATTTTTCCCTTGACTCTGAATGAGAGCCTTGTGGGGTACAGTAATTTTGGTTGTAGGTTTTCCCCTTTCATCGCTTTAAATGTGTCCTGGCACTCCCTTCTGGCTTGCAGACTTTCTGCTGAAAGATCAGCTGTTAACCTTATGGGGATTCCCTTGTATGTTATTTATTGCTTTTCCCTTGTTGCTTTTAATATTTTTTTCTTTGTATTTAATTTCTGATAATTTGATTAATATGTGTCTTGGTGTGTTTCTATTTGGGTTTATCCTTTATGGGACTCTCTGCACTTCCTGGACTTGACTGACTATTTCCTTTCCCATGTTGGAAAGTTTTTGACTATAATCTCTTCAGATATTTTCTCAGTCCCTTTCTTTTTCTCATCTTCTTCTGGGACCCCTATAATTAGAATGTTGGTGCATTTAATGTTGTCCCAGAGGTCTCTGAGACTGTCCTCACTTCTTTTCCTTCTTTTTTCTTTATTCTGCTCCCTGGCAGTTTTTTCCACCATTTTATCTTCAGCTCACTTATCCGTTCTTCTGCCTCAGTTATTCTGCTATCGATTCCTTCTAGAGTATTTTTAATTTCAGTTATTGTGTGGTTCATCACTGTTTGTTTGCTCTTTAGTTCTTCTAAATCCTTGTTGAATGTTTCTTGTATTTTCTCCATTCTGTTTCCGAGATTTTGGATCATGTTTACTATCATTACTCTGAATTCTTTTTCAGGTAGGTTGCCTCTTTCGTCTTCATTTATTTGGTCTTGTAGGTTGTTTTACCTTGCTCCTTCATCTGTAACATATTTTTTTGTCATTTAATTTTTTTTTGATGGGTGGGGCTGTATTCCTGTCTTACAGGTTGTTTGGCCTGAGGTGTCCAGCGCTGGAGTTTGCAGGCAGTTGGACAGAGCCAGGTTTTGGTGCTGAGATGAGGACCTCCAGGAGGCCTTACTCTAATGAATATTCCCTGGGGTCTGAGGTTCTCTGTTAGTCCAGCGGTTTGGACTCGGAGCTCCCGCCACAGGAGCTCAGGCCCAACCTCCGGCCTGGTCACTGGGGGTTCCTCCTGTCCCTTTAGGTGTCCATGGTCCCCCACCGGTGCCTGGTAGGTGCCCTAGTTGTGCCTATTGTTATTAATTTTATTGGTAGTGGAATGGGAAAGAAGATCCTTTGCTGACATGAGTGTGGGAACAAGGGCAAGGATGGGGGTTTGCTGGAGATTTGCATCAGCCACAGGTGGTACACAGAGATGGCTCAGTGCTGCCCTGGGTGCTGAGGGTGGGCCTGAGAGCAGGGAGGAGGGCCTTCTGAGGCTGAACATCCCAGACCCCAAGATCTCCCGTGGTCAGAAGGACCCTGGGCAGCCGACATCCTCTAGGAACTTCGGTCCACCCACTAGGGCCCACATCTGGAACAACTGTGTATGGAACTGATGGAGCCAGATAGTATATTCTGGGATGAGAATATGGTAAAACTTGTAGTCCTGTTACCGTACGCCAATCCCAAGCCTCCCTGGACATCTTAAGGCTAATCACATCCACTCACACCATCTACCTGGAACTTTCCAAGATCTACCCTGAGGGATCCTCTGGTGGCTGCAGCCTCTGCAGAGGGGAAGAGAGCAACCTTAGTGTTATGCTCAGGGGCCAGGGGTTGGGGGCGAGGGAGGGAAGGACACGGGAGGGGCGCTGTGCTGCCCTGGGGCAACCCATGTGCTGCTTGGGTGTTAGGCCTCTCAGCCTCAGAGCTGGGGACCTCGAGATGGTCTGGGTCTCTTCCTTTAGTCCACAGATGAGGAAAACTGGCGACCGGAGAAGGGAGGTCTTGCCTGGGGTTACAGTGCGGACATGACAGGGTGAGGCCTCACACCCATGCCTCTGACTCCACATCCAGTGCTCTCTCGACTTCTAGGTTGCTTCCTGGGATCACCCTTGGCTTGTCCCATCTGCCCTTTTCAAGGGACAGCTGTCTGGGGTAGAGGGGCTCAAGGCTGAGGCAGAAGCAGCCATGTACATCAGGGCAGCAAGTGACCACTGACTGCAGCCCATCAGGCCCCCAGGGCGGCATCTGGGCCTTGTTGTTTTGGCCCTTATGTCAGCCTCCCAGGGCTCCACCCCTCCCTTGCCTTCCACCGGGTGTTGCGTGCCAGGCTGTCAGGGCTCCTTGCAATTCTGGAGAGGGCTGGAGATCTGGTCTGCGTGGATCTGTGTGGGAAACACTGGCACCGTCAGGACAGGAGAAGTGAGTTGCACCTGGCTGGTTCTCATCACTGTGATCCTGCTTTATGAACTGGGACTGTGGGATGACTTACAGCAGAGATGTCGAGAGAGAGGCCTTACCACACGCTGCAGTCCTGCCCCAGCTCCTTCTGCTTCTTTTCCCTTTTCCTCTCCCTCCATTCGCTTCACGCTTCATTCATCTGAAGCTCACTTTGGGGGCCTTCTCTGAATAGCATCCAGGGGTTCCTCCTACGGAGAGCGGAGACCGGAGCATTCTTGGGATTTGCAGAGAGGGGGCAGGGGCAGTGGCCTCTGTAGCTCTGACTGGTTTCAGATTGGGCAGAGGTGCAGCCTCTGGTCTCCCCAGCCCAGTGGAGAGCCCACTTCTGCGTCAGCCCCATATTTGATGTTTGCTGTGCCGAAATGGCTTCTCTTACTCAAGTGAAACCCTGACCCATATTGGAAAGAAACCCCGTTGGTGGAGGGGGTAGAGATCCACTGCGGTTTCTTGGCGGGTACCCCTCAGTTTCATCTTGAGGCTCCGTCCCTCTGATTCCCTGGAGCATGGCCCCCTATACAGCCCCTATGAGCAACCCCATCTTTCTTGAGTCCTCTTGGTGGTACCGACTGACATTTAAAAGAAAAAAATAAATGACTAAATACTAAGGGAGAATAAAGTAGGATAATTATAGGGAAAAAAAGAGCAAACATTATCACAATAGTCAGCATTTCAAAGAAAAGGGCTGCAGTTGTGCACTTGCTAACCCTGCTCCCCAGGGCTCGGTGTCTTTCTGTAGAGCCCGCCCCCAGCAGCTCCCCCCTGGAGCATGGGGGCTCCTGCAAACCTCGGCCTGTCTCCGTGGTACAGGACTGTTTGCGTAAAAGCCTCCCCAGCGAGGCGGGGACTCCTCAAGGTCAGGGGCAGGCTGGTCTGAGCAGCACTTGCCTTTTCAGCATCATAGCTCTCCTTCCTTGTGGGCGCCTGGGCCTGCATTCCTATTCAAGAAGGGGCGTCACTGGCCAAAAAACCTAACGAGAATAATAGTGACGGTTGTGAGAGCTACTGTGTATTGAAGTCTTAATATGATCCAGGCCCTGCTATGCACTTTACAGAGATGATCTCAGGAATTATTACCGCGTTGGTCTGAAGTGGGAATTAATAACGTCATTAGCTCCATTTGACAGATGAGGAAACTGAGGCTCAGAGAGGTTTGTGGGTAACATGCCCCAGCCAGCTGGGAGGTGGGGGAGTGAGTCCCTGGACCTGGCTTGTTTAGGCCCCAAAGTGCAGCCTGTGTGGGCTTGTCTACAGTACTGGCAGGCAGGGGCTTGGAGATTCCTAACTACTTGCTGCTGGGGCCTCAGACTCTGACCTCCCAGGCGGCCCTGAGCCTCCCCTTCAGTTCTAGGTCCTGAGCTCTGGTGCCGGGCGCAGGGGCAGCCCCCCAACCTTGCAGGTAGAACCCTAATCTGAATTTAGGGCCTCATTCCTCTGAGGCCGGATGCTCACACAGGGGCTTGACACTAACACTGTGCGGTCTGTGGCGGGGTGGCTCCGGGGCTGTTGTCCTACAGTCTCTGCACCTGCTCGGAGAGGCGCAGTCTGAGACCCGAGCTAGGTGGGCATGTGGATATGTGGGTGTTGCCGGTGTCCCGTTAACTCTGCAGCTCCCCGGAGTACAGAGAAGGAATGCACCTGACTGCTCCATCCTGCCTGCAACTCCACTTTCCCTGCCTCTTGTCCCTCGGTCCTTCGGTCCTCTGCCCATGGGGCATCGCCTCTGTCTCCAGTCTCTAGGCCGTAACTTTCCACGCCTTCCCCTCCCACCCCATTGATCACAATAACGACCACCTTTATCAAGCACTAGTTCATGCCCAGAGCTCTTGGTGCGCAACGTCTCATTTAACCCTCCCGTGGCCCAAGGAGGCGGATGCTCCAATGATGGCCATTTTACATGGAGGGAAATAATGGAGATGCGGGAGTCTGGCTACTTTGAGAGCACACGGCAGGGCAGTGGGGATGCTGCCTCTGTACACAGGGCCTCCCCAGCCCTGCTGCTGGGCACCAGGCCACCCCACTGCCCTGGCCACCCTCTTTGTCCCTGGTGCAGCCCTCCGCCTACCAGCTGTTCTTCTGCCTCCGAGGTTTGTGTGTGGCAGGGGCTCCGGGGGGAAGGGGACAGGGCGGCAGCAGGGGCACAGCTGTGACGCCCCCCCCGGGCACTCACACCTGGCAACACAGGCCAGTGAACCCTCCTGGGTGGCCTTGCTGTGACACTGCGCCCTGGCCAGCTGGTCAAGGACAGTCCTCTGGGCTGATTCTGGGGAAGGTCACTGTGTGCCATGGGGCCCGTGTTCTGGGGGCGTTCCAGCTGGGGCTGCTGACATCTGCCTTCTGCTGACTGAGCCTCGGCCCCCTCCCTGGCGCGAGGGCCTTCTCCCCGCCTCTTCCCTCCCCCCCACTGCTTGCTATGAGCTCAGGGGGCACTGAGTGCAGGAGGTGAGGCAGTCCAGCATCCCAAACGGATCCTGGTGCTCCCACAGTGACCCTTTCGTCTCACTCGGCCGCTGCCTGGCCATGGGATGTTCATCAGGTCATGCCCCCTCCCTGGGCCTCAGGTTTCCTTGTCTGCTCTTAATCACAGCACTGACCTCCCGGAGTGGCGGTGAGAATGCCAGGTGCCTGGCACCCAGCCCTCTAGAAGTGGGTGCTCCAGCTGTAGATTATGACTCTTTCCTCTAAGAAGCAGTCAGTCGGCATCAAAGTGCTGATAACCACTTTTGGTCCCCGTAAAGGCAGATTTATACAGTTCCAGCCTAATAACTGGACAACCTGAACATTGCAGGCAAGTCTTTGAGTACCAAGCGTCTGCCTCGGTTTCCCCACCTATCAAATGGGGTCACAGGACATTTCACGAGACAGCAACAGGCAGTTCTGTGTGAAACGGCATGTGAAAGTGCTCTGTATACTGAAAGAGATGAGTCCAAGGAAGGGGCTGTATCATTATTATTTTTAAAATTATTCTTTTATTATTATTATTATTATTTTGTGTTACGCGGGCCTCTCACTGTTGTGGCCTCTCCCATTGCAGAGCACAGGCTCTGGACGCGCAGGCTCAGCGGCCATGGCTCACAGGCCCAGCCGCTCTGCAGCATGTGGGATCTTCCCGGACCGGGGCACGAACCCGTGTCCCCTGCATTGGCAGGCGGACTCTCAACCACTGCGCCACCGGGGAAGCCCTATTCTTTTATTATTGAAAGGCCATTTCAGAGGCAAGAGCACAGGCTGACACCTGCTTTAATTTGAATCCTAAGACTGCTCCTGGCCAAATGTGTGACCTTGGCCATCGTGGAACCTTTCTGTGCCTCAGTTTCCTGGTCTGTAAAATGGGGATAACAGTGGTATCTGCCTCATAGGCTTGTAGTGAGGTTTGAGCGCCGGTTGTGTGCCAGACTCAGGGCCAGGACATGTTGGGAGAATGTGTAAGATTCGTGTGTGTGTGTGTGTGTGTGTGTGTGTGTGTGTATGGAAATTGGGCTCTGAGATCCGTACCAGTGCCTGTGTGACAGAGGATGTCTGGGTCCCAACTGGCTACCACGCAGCCCCTCCCTACGGCCTCACCCTGCCTGGACTCAGAAGTTTGCTTTCTGGTTCCTGCTCTGAGGACTGGCTGGCCAAGAGATTCCGGCTGTATTTAAGGTCTGCAAGAAACCCTCGCTCAGGTTGCTATCTCTCCAGTGTCACATAAACTGTATTGATAAATTAATCTTATATTGTTGGGACCAAACAGCCCTGTAATTTTTCTATTGTGCAGCCTAATTGGTCTCCAGGACTGTGTCATTAGCTTGTTTGTTTGTAATCTGACTCCCTGAGCTGGCCCTGTGACACAGCCAATAGGACTCCAGCCTTGCTCGCCCCTTCACCCATCCCTGGGGGGCTGATTTCGGTGCCTCTTCATCCTGGCCTGGACTCCTTGATAAAGTGTGACAGTTGGGGGTTGGCAAACTCCTTGCGTGAAGGAGTGAGCACAGAAGTAGGATCATGGTATCTGGGTCCCGGCCCTGCCCTTGGCATTCATTAGCTACTTACCTTGTTTATTTACCATGTTAAAAATCTCTCTGTTTTTTCATCTTTATTGATTTTTCCTATGAATTTGTAGTGACATTATAAAACCCTTAACATAAAATCTAAGTGAAGGAAAGCTAGGATTCAAGTTGTATATCCATAAGTATCTCATCTGCCCAAGAATGAAGATGAGAGAAAATGCCCCGAACGCCGAGGGTGGTTATCTCTGGGAGACGTGATTATGAGTGACTTTAATTTTCTTGGTCTCTTTTCATTTTTCCCCCAAACATTCTGCAGTGAGTCTCTATTCCTTTACAACCAGGAAAAGAATAATTGAAATTCATCAGTGTTAGGTTTAGCAACGGTAGAGTTTCTTCTTATAAAATGAAAGTGTTGGACTATGTTCCCAGCTCTGGCTGGCTGTGTACCAGAATCCCCAGAAGAGCTTGCTAAAAATTCGAGGACCGAGCCCCACCCCAGGGACTGTGGCCCCAGGAGTTTCAGATGTGCATCTAAGGTTTAGAGCCCCGGAAGTGTTACTCTCTTGGGCCCTTTCTGCCGTGATCATTCCCTATGAATGAGTTGTCTTAGACCTTGGGCTGCGAACGGAGTCCTGTGGCCAGCCTCAGTCCTCTGGCTTGAGGGAGGTGTCTTAGGAGTGTTCCTGCTCCAGCTGGGAAGAAGCTGGCTCTGGCGTGTGTGGCCACTGGCTGGAGATGGGTGGTCCAAAAGCTATGTGAGCTCCCGGCACTGCCTGGAGGAGGGGCCCTTCGCTTAGTCAGCGTCTCCTAAGAGCCTTGCAGGGCTGAGCCATTTCCCCCCTCTGGTCATATTTCATCCTCAGTGACTCACACACTGGGGGTTTTCTCCCCATTTCCCATGTGTGAGGCACAGGAGAGCTAAGTGACTCGCCCAACATCGCGCAGCTACTCACTGGCAGAGCCTGGATTTGAACTGCCATCTGTACCTGCACATTTTTTTCTTCCCTCAGGTGCCCCTGGGGGCTAGCCCACGGGTCTCTAGCTTGGGACTCTTTGAGGTCCTGTTCGTCCCTCTGGGTAGCAGAAGCTGGGGTTTTACTTGTGGTTTTTCTTGTGGGCTCTCTCCCTTCCCCTTGCCTCTAGCTGGACCCCTGCCTCAGAGACCCCGCCCCCCATCCCAAATGCTTAAGCTGTTGGCGTGCTTGGGGAGCTTTTGCAGTGTCTCTGTGTGCGGCCCAGTGCCACTGTCATTCCCATTGTCATCCCTGCTGCCGGCATTCTTCTTCTTTCTTATTTCATTTATTTTCTTTTGTCAAATTGTACTTTGGTCTTCTGAGGACATCTTCTCTTAAACCCAAGCCTGCTAAATTGTAGCCAGATTTTACTTGGAGATTTTCTGCAGGCGTCTGAAGCTCTTCTCTCCGGCAGCATGCAGGTGACATTGTAGGCTGGGCTAGTCGGAGTGAGGGGGAGGAGGTGAGGGCATGCCTGGGTTTGAAAGCAAGTTTCGCCGTGGTGATTGCTTTGTGACTTCGGGCAAGTCATCCCCGGGGCCCTGGTTTCATCGTGCGTGCAGTGGGGTAATGTCATCCATCTCAGAGGGGTGTGCAGAGCACGACTGTAATTTACTCAGTTGCAGGGCCTGGACCCGGAAGTGCCCGGTGTGTGTCAGTCGCTGTCATCGATGTTCTTCTAGTGTTGATTTTGACCTTAATCACCCCTGGAAGCCCGGACAAGTCACCACCCCAGGAGCTTCAGTTCCCACCAGAATGGAGTGCTCTGTAAATGGAAATGCCCTCACAGTGGGGCTGGTGGAGGCCTGGGCTTGGTCAACCTTGTCCAAGGAGAATGATGACTTCTTGCAGAGTTCCACCCTGGGCGAGGGGAACAGGATTGGTTCTAACTCCTGGGCTTCTGCTGGGTTCCATGGCTGCAGAGCACCGAAGCCAGGAGGCCAGCCTTCTGCCCCGAGGGTGCAGCCTCGAGTGGCTCAGGGATCCCAACACAGCTGCAGTGTTCTAGCTGCCCGGGATCCGGGTATCAGGGAGCTGTCAGGTAGGAGTGCAGAGCACAGTTATATCTGAACAGCCACACAGCTGGCTGGTGAGGATTAAACTCAATTTGCTGCAGATCAGAGGGATTTCCAGCCTCCCCTGTCCCTTTCCCATTGGTTATTTCCCTTTGATGTTGAAAGGGGAAGCTGGGCTTGGCTAATGGGGCTCCCTCTGTGCCCAGGCAGATGGCATCCCGCACATGTGTGCTCCTCGGCTCTCTGCAGCCCTTCCTGCATATGTGGCTGGTGGTTGTTTACAAGTTTCCCATCGGTCTGTGTCCAAGAGGTTGTCTCCTGTCATCATTGCTGGGGCTGTTGCTATGGCCTCTGTCATCCAGGCTGTGTTGTGAGAGAGACCAGGTGGGTGATGTCACGCCCTCCTTGGTATGAACTATTCTTGCAGCTGGGATGGAGAAAAGCCTTGATGGTGGGGCACAGGCTGGGTTTATAGACAGGTGGGTTTGATGAGAATGAAGAACGCTTAGGCCAAGGGAATCCCATGCACCCTAAAGCTCCTCCTCTCACAAAGGTTAACATAAAGTCAGACCCCTGTGTGAGGGGAGCAGACGCTGTGCCGGTGCTGGTGGTGACGTCATCGAGTTTCTGGTCCTGGTGTGGGACACAGAAGCAGCACAGTCACATGTGGCCTGGGGGTAACACCTCCCAGGGACCCCAGCCCTGAAGTGGGCTGTGAGCCTGAGAGCAGGCACGTGGTTGCTCTGACAGCACAGGTGGTTAAAACTCAGAGTAATCACCACTTATTGAGTGCCTTCTGTGTGCCAGAAGGCACCACTTATTGAGTGCCTTATTGAGTGCCTTCTGTGTGCCACTTATTGAGTGCCTTCTGTGTGCCAGCTACTCAGCAAGAATCATCTCTCATCCTCAGAACAGCTCTAGTTGATGAGCATTATTTTCCCATTTTACAGAGGAGGAAATCTAAGCTCAGAAAGATCCAGAAAGTCGCAGAGGGTCACAAAGCTAGGAAGTGGCAAGGGCAGGTTCAAATCCAGCTATGGCAGGTTCCATAGCCTGGGTCTTCTCCACCGATGACCATGACCTTGGAGCAAAGGCCTGCTTATTTGCTCTGAAGCGGTTTTCTATGCAGGCTGCCTACAAACGTCCACAAGAGGCCTCAACAAAGGGCACCTGCTTGTACTGAAGGCAAATCCCCTCCTCCTGTTTTACAGGTGGGGTGACATGTGACTTGCCCAGTGATGTGCAGTGGGGTTGGGCTAGATTAGAAATGACTCCTTGGGCACAACTGAGTCCAACCTGGGGCCTGAGATGTTCTGGGCCCCCAGAGGCCTTTGGGAAGAGCCAATTTCCTGTCCTCCAAGTGCCCTTCCAAGGTGGCGGCCCCTGAGGCAGCCTAGAGGACGGGCACAGAGTTTTGTTTTTCTTTTTCGCTTGTGGTAAAATACATCAAACATAAAATTCACCATCTTCACCATTTTTAAGTGTGCAGCTCAGCAGTGTTAAGGACATTCACACTGTTGTGCAATGGATCTCCAGAACTGTTTACCTTGCAAAACTGAAACTCTGTATGCATTAAACAATAATTCCCCATTCCCCCTTCCTTACCCCTGGCAACCACTCTTCTGCTTTCTGTTTCTATGAATTTGACTACTCTAGGTACCTCATATAAGTGGAATCCTACAATATTTATCTTTTTTGTTACTGGCTTATTTTACTTGGTATAGTCTCAGGTTTCATCCATGTTGTAGCATGTGTCAGAGTTTCCGTCCTTAAGACTGAGTAATATCCCATTCTATGTATACACCACATTTTGTGTATCCATTCATCCCTTGGGTTGACACTTGGGTTTCTTCAACCTTTGGCTATTGTGAATGTTGCAATGAACATGGCTGTACAAATGTCGTTGAGAGATCCTGGTTTCAATTTTTTTTTTTTTAATATACTTAGAAGTGGAATTGTTGAATCATATGGTAATCTGATTTTTAATATTTTGAGGAACTGCCATATGGTTTTCCATGGTGGTTGTACCATTTTACATTCCTACCAACAATGCACAAGGGTTCTAATTTCTCCACATTCCTGCCAACACTTGTTACTTTCTGTTTTTGTTTTTGTTTTTTTGATAGTGACTGTCCTAACGGTGTGAGGTTGTATCTCATTAAGTTTTGCATTTCCCTAATGACTAGTGATACTGAGCATATTTTCATGTGCTCACTGGGCACAAGAGTCAGGTTTTTGAAGATCTGTCAACTTCGAACCCTAAACTGTTGAGGCTGCCTCACTCCACTGGTACTTTGGAGTCACAACCAAATATAGTTCTTATTCTGAAGGCATTTGTGGATAAAGACAAGTGGCGCTTGAGGCTATTCCACAGACAACTACAGTAAGGCCGGATGAAGTACATTTCCCAAGAGAGGGGCAGATAATGAATTCTGGAGTTCTTGGAGCAGGAGGAAGATGTGCATTTGAGATGACCCTGGGCTCCCCTAAGAGGAGGTGAGAGTAATCCCCCAAACAAATAGCCACCACCTTTCTGGGTCACCACCCGGGGATGTGTCTCCTGGAGTCGTATTCTAGGGGAGGATGGATGAAGTGACAGAAGGCACTTCCAGCCGCTGGGCTTGGATTAAGGAGACAGCTCTCCCTCTGGCTGTGCCCATGTGTTTTCAGCCCTCTGCCAGGGCTCCCTGCCAGTTTAGGGCTAGCAGAACTTCTTCCTCTACACCGTCCTGTTGCTGACGGGGCCAGGCGCTCAGGCTGGGCTGGTGAGCCCTGGGGAGGGCTGTTTGGGTGCATTTGATTCTGTAACCAGGTGTCTCTCCAGGTTCTCGGGATGGCCTCTCTCTGAGCTGGGACAGGTGCCTGGGGCCACCCTGTGCGGGTTTTTAGTACCCAGCCCTGGTGTGAGCAGGGTGTTGGATCTTAAGCTCCAGGGTATGCAAATCAAATTTAGGAGGCTTTTTTTGATATGCCAGCAGTTTGTTTCTCTGGGATTGGGGATCAGCAACTCCTGCCCTCCTTGTCCCAGGTGACTTAGAACACGGCAGCCTGCCCCAGCCCGTCATTTGATCCTGGATCAAATGGGAGTGCTGTGGGGTAGGACCACCAGCATCCCTGAGCAGACGTGGCACAGGCACCCGCTTTATATACATTTTCTTACTCAAGTCTCACAACCTAGTGAGGGCTGGAGTTTGTTTCCTCCCTGTGCTGCACGGCTTGCGGGATCTCAGTTCCCCAACCAGGGATGGAACCTGGCCTTGGCAGTGAAAGCCCAGAATCCTAACCACTAGGCCACCAGGGACCTCCCTCCTCTGCTTTCTGATGGGAAGGCATAGAGGAGGGGTTAAGAGCAAAGACCCTCTGCATGAATATTTACATTTTTATTTTATTTATTCTTGGCATATGTCACACTTTCTGGTTCAGTATTCAAAAGGTACAGTGAAAAGTTGCCCTCCCACGTGCCAGCTCCCTTCCCCTGAGGCAATCGATGGAAAGTTTCTTACCAGAAGTGGTCCACCTTGCACTGAGTTTGCAAAATGCCTCTGTGCAGTCTATTGCTAGCATTAGAGCTGAAATTTCCCAATCTCTCATTCTAGAGTTCCTTAAGCCTCGTTTCTTCCCCTCTCTCATCCCTGCATTAGCCTAACTCTGCTGAGAGCTGCCTTTTGACCCTCTGAGTTTCTCTCCCAGTAGCTCCCTCCCAGCATCGTGGGAGGGAGCAGCCAGCACTGAGCGCTGGGGGAGTGGGGAGGAGTGAGGAAATGATGGTGTCAAGCAGGGTGAATTCGTGCACAGGGAGGAATAGCAACTCAGAGAGGGAGCGGGGGATGAGGACCAGGAGAAGCCATGAGGGGCCTGCATTTACCCTGCACCTGGGCCTGCTGCTCTGGCCCATCCCTGGTGACAGCTGCTCTCTTTCCCGACCCCTGAACGTGATGCTCCGTTTGAATTTCGGTTTGTCAGGGAAGCTGTGAACAAACTGGGATGTTTTCCCTCTGATAAACTGCCATCGCTGAACTTCAGAATTGCTTCCTGAGCCTAAATGCTGGATGAGGGAGGAAACCGGCACAGGGGTGGGGAAAAGAGAGGCTGAGAAAGCCCTCTGCTCCCCACCCCTTCCCTGAGCCCCTGTTGTGTACCAGAAGCTGCTCTGGACACCAGACCATGAAGCTGAGCCCTGGGAGTCCGCCCTTAAGGAGCTCACCTCCTCGTGGATGGGCAGACCTGTGCCCAGCTGGTTATGAGGATGGGATGGCAAGTCCCTTCAAACTGGGATCCCATGGAAGTCGTGCTGGGGAAGCTGGTCTTACCTGGGAAGGATGCAGAGTGTTCGTTGGGGGCTCATTTTCTGTCTTGATTCTCTCTGGCTTCATATTTTCCTGGCTCAGGGAGATCCTGGATCTTAGTTACTTTTCCTTCTAGAAACAGTGTAGCATGGTGGTTCTACTGGGTTGAATAAAATCCTAAAAGTCATGTCCACCCGGAAACTCAGAAAGTGACCTTACTTGGTCTTTGCAGGTGTCATTAGTTAAGATGAGGTCATCCTGGATTAGACTGAACCCTAAATCCAAAGACTGCCGTCCTTACAGGGGACTATACTCAATATCTTGTAATCACCTATGATGGAAAAGAATCTGGAAAAGAATATATGTATATAGATTTGAATCACTTTGCTGTATACTTGAAACTAACGCAACATTGTAAATTAACTATCCTTCAATTAAAATAATAATAATAATAGTAAAAGAGTGAAAGGAGAAAAACTGTATATTTATTTATTTATATTTATTTATTTTTTTGCGGTACGCGGGCCTCTCACTGCTGTGGCCTCTCCCGTTGTGGAGCACAGGCTCCGGATGCGCAGGCTCAGCGGCCATGGCTCACGGGCCCAGCCGCTCCG